>VZUI01035166.1:0-237345 GCA_013401135.1 Cettia cetti | reverse complement strand
TGTCTGAATTTGCCATCTCTTCAGAACAGTGAGAGGTTTTATTGTCCAATATTATTAATATTTTATGCTTGTGAATACTGTTTGTTAAATAAACAGTTTCTTCCACTTTTCTCCAAAGAAATCTTTTCCTGAATCAGTTGGGGGAGGGGCCACTAGAGTCTGCTTTCTAGAGGGACCCCTTTGGAAGTGTCCTCCCAAATTTCCCTAAACCAGGACATAATTAAAGGCTGAGATTTTCTTCAAAAGACTCCAAGGCAAGTCTGCCTGTTAATAAGGATTTGTTTAGACACCAGAGAGACCCAAGCATAAGGAAGGGTAAAAACTGCTTCTGCTGCTTTCCAACAGTTCTGATGGATATCAGTGATTATCTGTCTAGTCGTCCTTTCTAGTTCCTGCCTGAACTGCCAGGATATTGCAATTTATTCTAAACTATATATACAAATATTAAATTTTAAATATCTAAATCTTCCCTGTTGACCATATTTTCCCTTCTCACCAATCCTTTTCTTCTCCCTCATTTTTCATTTACAAGAGGAAAAACTTTTGAAAGCAACAGCCTGGAGCTTGCAGGGCCACCGTTGTTCTTTGCACCTGGAACCTCAGAACTTCTCTCCCTGACACTTTTCTTCCTTCCATATGCATACAAAGCCAGTAGTAGTACTCAGCAGCAGAGTTAAAAAGAAACACCAATGAGGTAATGAAGGTGAATGATAGCCATAATTCTACTGCACAGTAGTGCTGCAAGCCTGATGTACACCTTCTCAGAAAGACTCTCAAACTCATGGTGGGCCAGGGATTACTTTCACTCACTAAAATTTTTACTTTTTATTTGATGTTCAGTGCGAGGGTCTTAAGAAGTTTGCAATGTTTTACTAGCCCACTGAGCAGCTCACATTCTCATTATCCCACAGTAATTTAATCTTCTGAAGAGTGCAGGTACTGAGAATTGGGGAAAGTACTGTGTATGTTATTTACTGAGGAGACAGAGTCACAGTCCTGAAATTACTTCCCTCAGACAACTACTATGAGATGCATGAAACTGTCCTCTAGTAGCAGTTACTATGAATCGAGGCTGATGTGAAATGTGAATGGTGCACAGCCATGCTGTCACAGCACCGAGGGGATTTCAGCCATGCCACTGCCAACACCACCCACATCCAGCTCCAACAGTCCTGTCACCACAGGCATGTCTTTGACTCCTTCCAGGAGAAAGGTGTTGTCAGCACTTGCCTTCTCGACGCTGCTCATGGCCTGGAAATAGATGTTGTAGCCTTTCCGAGGAGCCAGTGGCGGGTTCCAGAAACCTTGGTACGTCCTGTTGTCACCCACTGTAAAGGGAGCTGGCTCTGGCAGGTTTCCTGGGGGCAGCTGAGCTGCAAAGTAATATGGTGACCCTCCACTAAGAGCAGTCTGATAAGTGACAGGGATTTGATAGCATTCCATGACACCAGTTTCTCGCTTTGTTCGGTGTGGGTGCAGCTCTTCAACAACAATCTGGTAGGCACTGGTGAGACAGAGGAAAAAAGGACAAGACAGGAGATGGATGCAGAGAAGAAACAAAGGCTGGAAATATAGCAAAGCTATTTATTTCAGCTGTTGGAATGAAGCAGCATCTTTTTTTTTTTAATGAAAAACAACAATACAAATCCATACATGACCTCTTATTATTACTTTCTTTTAAACCTTTTTTTCTTCTGAAGAAACACAGGAACATCTGTATTAAACTACAACAGATTAAACTCTTGGCTGATCAGAAGCAATCTAAAGTTAGCCTTTTCCTTTGAAATAGTATTAAAGAAAGTTGAGCTTCAAGACCCAACATAATGACTGCCTCCAGGCTGTGCTTGAAGCACCAATTTGCAGTTGTCATATCATTAGAGACAATGTGCTGACAGGCCCCTCCACCTCTTGACCTTCCTGTGGCTTCTATCTTGTCTCAGAGCTATGCAGATCTAAAGTACAAGTGACATGCTGTAATACAAGCACAGATGGACAGAAATCTGCCCATTCCACTGAAATAGACTGCCTCATTCCTTTACAGTTGTCAATGATAAAATGTTATGAATTGCTGAAGCAGAGAGTATTCAGCCCATCAAAACACCATCTCAACCTCCCAAAACCTCTGTTAAAGTGGATTATGGCTTGGTCACTTTTTAAAATCACCTGCTCAAAATAGAACAGGTAATTATAATTTTTCTTTCTCCTTTAAGGGAACTACCTAACTGCAGGACGTTACCAACTCATTATCAGCTTCCTCTGCTTTTCAGAAGAACAGAATTTACGTAGTGAGAGCAGAAGGCAATCCCTCATTTTATAAGGAAAAAAAAAAAAAAAGAGGTTTGGGGGGTTTTAAGGCATGCAGACAAGAAACCTGAAGCTTTTGAAATAAACTGGCAGTCTGTCTTGGGTTTGTTATAAAGCTTTCTACACCTAAAAGGTATAATTGAACCAAGTTCTCCAAGTGTCACAACATTGCTGCAAGGACTCTGAAAGGCAAAGACAGTCCTCCTGTCCTCCTCATTTCAGAACTTATGGGGCAGCATTAAATTATTTTGTCAATTTTCTCTGCTACTGCTGCCCAGAAAACCCAATAACTGCAGTGGCAAAGATAAAGTATGATACTGGGAGAATGGAAAAAAGAGGAGAAGAAGTAAAATGGGAAATAAGTTTCACAAATCTCCTAAGCTGAAAGGAAATATTAGCATCCCCTTTTCCTAACATATAAAAATTAGGCAGGAATGACTCTTTCTGCCATTTCAATGTGCCCAAGAAGAATATATGAAATCCTGACAGTTTTGAAAGTCCAGGTAGAAAGAAGAATGTAAAAAGAAAAAAAAAAAAAAAAAAACTAGACCTGGGGATATCTATTTCTCATAAACTGACCATGAACTGAGCTCAGTTATACATCACCCTCTGTGGTAAACTCTGTGTATTAACCATCTCCAGTTAATGGGGACTGTACCAACAAATAACTTGCACAAAACTCCTGTATATCCAGCATATTTGTTTGTGCTTCAAAATAAATGTACTGGCAAAAAAACCACACAAAAACCCCCTAAAACTGTTGATATTTTAAAAACTTGACAGGATGAAAAAGATTTTTTTAAAAAATTATTTATGATGTCTCAATGTAAGAAATTACTACTGGCATTCATTCCCTCCCTGACCCGGCCCTGGAACCAGGCAGGGTAAAAACAGTTTCAGAATTAGGCAGACAACCAAAGGAGAGCACTGGGACACAGACACCACGTCTCTGCTGCCTGAATTCTGCAGTCCTCTCTCATCAGCTGCCAGTGGTCTGGGGCAGACACAAATTCTGCTCTCAGAAGTGACAGAGGAGCAGGAAACTTGTCTGTGACACGCTGGGACTTTCAAAGTGAAAAGCCAGCAGGGACAGGGGAAGGACATTGCAATGCCTGCACGTGACAGAGGCAATGGTCCCCTGAAACAGCTTGGTTTGTCACACAGCTCTGAAAATGAGACTCACCACAGTTACCAAACCAATCACTCTTTTCCCCCTCCATTTTATAGAATAAGGGATAAACGGGGTATCTCCATTTTAAGGCGTATCTCCTTTTTAAGGGTCAAGTCTCTTTGGAGACCAAAACAAAAAATCAAAGATGAAGGGCATGAGAATCAAACAAGCCTCTTTTTATAGCATTCTTTAAAAGAACACTGCAGTTTTTGAATGGGATATAAAAGGTTTGGCAAAATTTTAAGCATGAGAGCACAATAAAATGTGAAAATTCTGAAAAATATTTAAATAAATTAATTTATATAAAATATATTCCAAAAATGCTTTTTGGACTGCTACATATGAACAGCTACAATACATGGAAAATAAGACATAGCTATACATATTACGGTCACCTACACTTACACAATAGAAAAAATAGCAAATGACAAACTGTTTTCAGTCTCAAACAAAGCTTTATTTGAAATTTTTTTAAAACGTATTTTCACAAAGTATATTTAAATAAAAGATTTGCCTATTCTCTTTAGATAGGTCATCTGGCACTATTTTTCATGCAGCATTATAGGCTAACAAGACATGGAGGAATACAGTCATTTACCTCTGGGCCCTTTGTGATACCATCTGTTTAAACCCATTCACTAAACACTGCAGTGGCTCCAGAGCAGCACTGTTACTCTATGTGCACATAACAATGTTCAGAAAGAACACCCCGCTGTAACACGTGACGAAACATGTCAAAGCTAAATTTGCAACTTGCAAAGTGGGGTGCTCACTGGCTGCAAATGGGTTTTGATATCAGGTATTAGTGAAGAATTGTACTCTGCTTATCCCCGTGTCTTTACATATAACTAATCCTAGCTTCAATTATCTTAGGTTTTCTATACAATTTTTTTTTTTTTTTTTTGGTACTGGTGAGAATTCAGTTATTGAGAGAGCTTTTTTGTGACAGAAGCTGAGGGAATTCCTACAATAGCATTTTTTCCTGGTCTTTCCATACAGCAAAGGAGGATTAAAATAGGGAAATAGAGAAGAGTGGTGTTATTGTAGGACACAAAAGAAAGATGAAAGACTAAATATTTCAGAAGGCAAAGAGCATGGAAAAAGCCTTATTGTCTAATTTTTATTACCTTTTATAAGGTGTTTTGATACAGATATAATGATTGGTGAATAGAAACGATACTTCTCTAATCCCATTGGTTAAACTAGAGAAGCAGCAAAACGCCACCTGGAAAAGGACTGTTTTGAGAAAGGATAGTTGTTTGCCAAGACTGTTTTGAGAAGAAGCTTTCTTGAGAGATTTTTCTTGGGGAAAAAAGTTAGCAGCTGCTAGCAGGCTAAAATCTTTTAGACTCAGAATTATCAGGCCCATAGAGTGGAAAGCTTAGATAACAATATTCCTTCTTCCTGATGACTAAAATAAATTCTGAGCTATTCTGAAGAGTAATAAAAATTTCAGAACCTGTTACATAAGTCATCAGGATCATAAAGGCCAAACAGTTTTCTGAGACAGCCAGATAAGCATGAAGAAATGTTGAAGATACAGCAGCTGAAGATCTCCTCAGCTGAAATTTTCCATGAAGAAATTATTTCTTGTGACAAGACATTTTTTGCTTTTTTTTTTTTTTTGTTAACTTAAGAAAACCTGTACAGTACCTCGCTACTGACCAAGACAATTGTAAACAGGTGAAGGAGGTCTCTGACAACAAATCTTCCTTTTTATCCCTCCTTAAAAATTCAGGCCTCAAAAGAGATATGGCAGTGCTGAATGTTGTTCATAGTTTAGCCCTATTCTGACTGGACTTTAAACACCTGCTAGACATTTCTTCCTATGTGTCTAGTGGAGATACATTTTCCTCTCCTTTGACAAGCACCAGACTGACTCACAAGCCCAAGTTTCATCCCCAGCTCTTGGAATTCTAATTGACAATGATTATTTTAGTTGCTCCCTGCCATGATCACCTTACTTAATCTTGCTGCAAAACGAAAACAACCTAATTCTTCATAAGGAAGTACAAGAAAGGCACTTAAACTATCAAATAAAATAAATTTAATCATTAAAAATTTACTCTGATTCTGACTTACACTCTTTGTAATCCTCATCTGCAGTAGGATTTGAAAACAAAGGATTGTTTTTCTGGTACTCAGTTAGGAACCTTCAGAAAAACTACAGCAACAAATCACATCTTCAAATGAATCACAGAAGCACCATTGATTCTAGTGACTGGAATCTCATTCACAAGATTGATGGTGAAACAATACATGTTTCAAAGTGAGCCTGAGCCATCCAGCTTTGTCTCCCTTTACATTTCTGGTCTGTAATTTTGTTTTAAAACTCCAGAAGACCATAAAGAATGCTAGGGATTGCACAATTAAAACTGACAGTGAAGGTAAGACTAGAGTCATGTTTAAATTGTGATGACTAGGGCAGCCAGGCAGCGTCTTAAGGTAATACCTCACACAGATTATCCTTAAGATAAGGAACATCTGTTTGCTGAGGGGCTGTGCTGATGGAGACGCTATGATGGAAATCTGATCATAGCATAAGTCCATTTGTAAAAGCAAGAGAGTATCAGAATAAACTTTTTTCCTTTTCCTATTTTTTTTTCCTTTTCCTATTGTTTTTTTTTTCAACATGAACCTACTGATATTAAATGAAATTACCATCTACAGCTCCAGAGACTACAGGACTGGGTGGAAACAAAACTTTTCAAAAAGTCAGCTGTGTTCTTCAGGATCAGGTTAAAGAGCAGCATCTGAGTCTCTTGTACTCCATCACAGCTGCAGGCACAGTGATCCATTTTTTCCCCACCTACCTAGTAACACTCATTATGGCAGTAAACCAGCTTCTAGAGGAAACAAAACTGCAATGTGGATGGAGTGAAGCTTCAGTTTGGCAAAATGCATGGAATCAATTCAGAATTTCAGTGTGCTACATTTATCTCCCTTTTAAGAAGCTGCTGAAAAGTACCTGACTGCAATATGCATAACGTCAGAAAAGGCAATAACGCTATGTCTTCTGTATTCCTGTGGAGAATGCTTCTCATTCCAAGTAAGGAATAAAACACCTAGCTGATTTTAAGAATAAAGCCCAACTCTCCAGTTACGGTAAAGGACTTATTTCCTTGGTCTCTTGAGGTTAGAAGCTTGATATTGGGTTTTAGAAATTAACTCGAGTGGAGGGGGAAGATGACAGAAAGACAGGAAGATGACTCTATGAAACTATCACTATCAAACTATCTATTAACATTTAGTACATAGATCCTTTCTGCTGTCTTCATAGACCACAGTGACAAGCTTATGATATTAAACTGAGGGTGCTGAGTGGAAAACTGACAGAATAAGTGTGAGTTTGTGTGCTGCAGGTTTGCTCTGCAGCAAGTTACTCTGCAGCAAGTACAGAGCAGAGAAACCAGGGCTTCTTGACCTAGGCTGAGTAATTTTTCAGCTCCATGAGTAATTCTCTAGCCACATCCCATCATGCTACCAGCTCACAAAAGAACCACCTCTTCAGAAAAGAAACCCAGGACCCAAGATTGATCTCCTGAAGATGTCTGGTGGGATTGAAGGTGGAAGCCTGCTGCTGTCAGCACAGGAGTGCCCTGGAGCAGCTGCTGTAAAGAAGATGTGTACCACTGCCATCAATAGATCCCAGTGGTGTCCAGCAGGCATGCTCTGGGCAAGAATTTGCCTCATCTTCCTCAGGTGGCTAGACACAAAACTGAAAGGATGTAGCATGGATTACATGAGAGACAGATATCACAGCTTTCATTTGGGCCAGCAACAGGACACTTGGAAGTCTTTAAAAGCACCTACAAAGGCATATAGTGAAGTAAATTTAAGCACCTGTAGATTTGGGAGTGTTTTCAGACCACAAGTCTGGTTTCCATGGTATTAATTAAAAAAAGAATCCGTATTTGAAGTATCCAAGTCCTGTGCTGAAAGAAGTTCTGTTCCCCCAAAATCCTAGGTATGCCCCAGGGCAATTTCTCAGAAACAGATGATACGTGGGATAACAATTTTAAATATAACAGATCAAAATCTCCCATAAAGGGGATGAATCTGGATTGCCTTCTATGACAGAATATAAATAAATAACTTGATAATATTAATCATAAGAGTGATTATATTATAAGAACATAAAAATGCATATAGGTGATGTGACTCATCCCTCACAACATTCACATAAAACATACATTCCTCTTTATGGAAATAGACTTAAGAAACAGTTAATTTTCTTCTGCTTTATGGCTTGAGCATGTGACTCAACATCAACTGAGCCTTGATAGAGGACTTAATGTAACACAGAATGAAATGCATTAGCCCGCGTTTCTCTAAAATGTCACAAGGGTAATAGCATGAAACCCTGATGCTCAGCAGCTAATTAACCCCCAATTAGTCAACCTTGCCCCTGAATATTGCTGATGCAGCCACATCAGTAAAGCACAAATGGAATCAAATAATATCATAAAATTTTTACACTAACAAGTAGAAGTAAAGAGCAGGATGTGGACTAATCTTTACAAACAAAATTAAATTATCTCTCAACAGAGAGCAGAAAGGGAAAGACCCCTCAAAGTTAACATAAATGAAACATTTTAATATGATTAGAGGACATGCCAAATAAAATTTAATAGCTTGCTACATGATTCCTAGTAAGAAGCATTCTCAGAAGAAAAAGGTCAAATAGTTTGTATTCATCACTATTATTCTCCCATTTCCCCATAGCTTACAATTTTCCAATCATACACATATGCTATAGAGTAGCTGACTTTGAAGCACTGGAGAGGAAGTGTTATTTTCAAATCTACCTTCTGACAAACACCTTTCAGCCTCATATTTCAGAGACACTCTGAGAAAATAAAATAAAATCATAATGGCTGGAAGGTGGTTCTGGGGACTTTATATCAAACAGGTCAGGTAGCTGAATGATTCAGGTCATGACTATCATTTAAAAAAAACCCTGCCAAACCCAGAATTTTTTTAATTACACCTCTATTGTCAAGCCAGGTTTAGGAAAGAAAAGAAATAGGGATGTTAAATGAATTTTACTCAGAAATTAAAAGCACTATGCATGTTGACACAACAAATATTCAATTAAAACAATTAACTCCTCTGGATTTTTTTAAAATATATATGTGTGTGTATTTTTTTTTTCTTTTTTTACCTGATAGGTGCACCTTTGGCTTGTGCAGGTCTCAAGAGCACAGTTATTGTAGTAGCAGTTTCATTGAGAGATGCATCGACTCCTTCATAGTCTGGTAACGTGGGAGCTGATTAATGTTGAGCAGGAAGGAAAAGAAGAAGAAACAAATCAGTGAAAACATTTTGAATTTTTATGAGGTTGCGACTGTTTGGAATACAGAACAAAGCCACAATCTTTATCAGCCATGTGAGTACTCCTAAACAGTTTTTCCAGCCAGGCAGTTTTTTCAATCTTTTACTATGGCATGAATGGGACTTAATGAATAATTGATAACTCTATCCCTAACCACTTCCCCTCAAATCATGACACCTCTCAATTTGAAACAGTTTTATTCAAGAAAGACAGAAATAGAGGGAGGAGGTAACTGACAAGAAACCCTAAACTACCAAAACCCCCACATTTTGGCCTCAGTTTTTCTACCCTGCAAGTAACTACAGTCACCATGTCAAAGACCCAGCTTCTATCATCCTCTTCCAACAATTTAAGAACCTTTCATATTTCCTCTTGAACATCATGGGAAACAATGCTAATGCCAACCGGTGTGCAGGAAAATTTGACTTCTATAAACATGCATCTGTGGACTAGAACTGGACCAGGGAATGTCCATGCCCATTCCTATCAATGGATGGCCAAGCTGCTCATTAATCAGCTTCCACTATGAAAGAACAAAATCAAAGTCAAAATCAGAAGTATTTCAGGAACTGATTCACTAATGGACTGTCAGACTGTCACACCTTCATGGCAGCAATATTGTATATATTGTGGGTGGGATGGCCAGTATTGGTCATTATTTCAACCATCCAGCTCCAATCTGCTGCCTGTTACAGTCCTCATTGGTAATACTGTTGTTGACTTCAGCCCTAGTGCAGGGAAAGATACAGGATTTTCTGTGAACCAGAAAATAATAGATTTCTAATAATTACTAATTTTTCCTAAGTTTTAAAACTATCTGCATGTTTGTGGGTTTTTTAAAATATGGGGCTGTATAAATCATTAATGAAGCCTGTATGTTTCAAAATGAACTTTCACAAAAAGATGTTTCCTAGCAGGACATCAATCATTTAAGTCATAATAATTTTACAATTCTATATGAATAGATAGAAGAGCTATGAAACATTAAAAACTTTGCTTCATTAGTCCTAGATCCTAGATGAACACAAAACCTGCTCTTATTTCAGGAAATAATATTTTATAGAATTAATGTTCATTTAATGTTAATTTTAAAATTACTGCTTACACCATGTTCTCTAGAATCACAGTAACCACTTGTAAGCTTAGTTAAAAGGAATAATTTCACCCCTCATTAAACTAAAGTTAGCATTTTCTGAAACATGCATTGCTCTGTATAAGGTAGCAGTCATGGAGAGTAGAACCAGATAACAGTTCAGTGTAAAGCAAGACAGAAAGAAGAACAGGCTGAAGTTCTAATATGAGGGGTGTCACAGCCTGCCTTGAGCTTTCCTAGCATTTACCATGTCTTGCCAACCTAATACAAAGCATCAACCTCTTGCCAACAAGATACGAAGTCTGCCTAGAAAGTTGTGCTATACTGAATTCTGGACAAAACTCCCAAAATTTCTGTGTGGAAAAAGAAGGCATGTCTGAAGAAGCCTGAATTCACTGTAATCCTAAATAATCCAAACACATTGTAATCCTAAATAATCCAAACACATTGAGGCATTTTTTCTCAAAATACTGTAACATTAGATGTGCTAGCAAGATATACACCTCTTTTCATTCCCTTCCACAAAGAGGTTAGAAGATAAATATGCAAGTACTACACCACCATCATGTCTGAAAATTCATGAACTAGAATTTGTTGTGAAGAAACACAAGGACCTTTAAAACAACCTGAGTAAAATATCAGACTTCAGAATAATCCAACAGCTATATAAACAGAACAGAACACATCAGCTGGGTTTTTTTGGTGCATTGGTTGGGTTGTTCTGAAGCGACAGGGGTATGCGGAGTGCTAGTGCTTGTGTGCTGGGATGGAATTCCTCGGACTGTTCCAGTTAGCCATAACACCTACAGCATTTCATTTGTTACATAATTCAAGGAGCTCTGCCTTGAATTTTCTCCCATTCTGATTTCTGTGTGGGTTTTCATGTACTGTGAGGATACTACATGAGCAGTTCCTCACAAAAATCATAGGTGCATTCTGTTACATTATTAACTTCTTCTTACAGGACAATCTGAGTTTCATTATGACAAATAATGAGGAAAATAGCCTGCTTTGTGCAGTTCAAATTTGTAAATGACTGATTTCTTTGATTTCTGCCAAGCTCTGAAGTCACCATGTCTCAAAATTAGGTTTCTCTGAATATATCATTGACTTATCTTCCTCTATCAACTGCATAAGCCATTATCTTATTTTTTGAGAATAACACTGAAATTTAAGAAAATAAAAATACCAAAGCATTTCATTTGACATTACTGTCTTCTACAGTTTACAGTGTATTATTAAGACAAATAGTGTCAAAGTTAATGCACAGCAATAAATGAATAAAGGCACAGAGAAGCAGACCTATATGAATTCGGCAAAAGAAATTCACACATTGTCCCGACTGCCCTGACCCTGTTACAGCTGTGTGCCACTAAGTGTTGTTACCTTCAGTAAGTCAGTAATTTTCTGCACCTTTGCTAACCTGCAAAACAGATGTAGTTCTTAGTGACCTATGGAATGTTGAAAGGCCTAATAAGTTAAGGTTTACACAGCACTACAAAATCCTTGGATGAAAGTACTAGATTACCCAGGAAAAAGAGTTCACAACTACAACTGAGCAATTTTCATCTCATGCAAGGATTTATTCCTGAATGTGTGCTACCCTATGGTGAATACACCCAGAAACATTTCTAGTAACACAATTTCCTAACACTGTAGGATTTTTTGTGGGGGTTTTCTTAAGCATTTCACAATTTCTCAAGTCATATTCAAAAGATATTTCCTGCCTCCCCTTCCCTGGATTTCTCTGTGCTGGTGTTCTTTTTTTTTTTTTTTTTTACCTGAGATGTTGGTTGTTACATTGATTGTGGTTGCTGGTCCAAACCCTTTGACGGTGCTTGCACGTATGAAGAACTGGTAAGTAGTACCAGGGTGCAGGTGAGAGAAGATGTGGTGCGTGCTGTTCCACAGCTTGGATACTGTTTGTGGAGGTCCTGCCACCGGAACTGCGGGATCAAATGACTGTATACTGCTATAGCTGACCTGGGGAAACAATTATATTCGCAACAACTCTTAAAGGTTTTGGCACAAGGTATTTAGGTTAGCTCAGCTGGAAAGTAAACAAAAAACACATGCCCATTTAGCTACCCATTTATCTTGGGGGTACCACAGAAACATAGAATCATTTAGGTCGGAAAAAGTCCTTAAGATCATTGATTCCAAATATTAACCCAACAATGTCAAGTCCAGCCTTACACCAATGAGGATTTCATGTGTACTATTGAAGTTTGCATTACTTGAAAGGCTATGCAGGTACCCTTCATCATTACTGTTGGATGGCAGACTCCCTTGCTGGTTATAAAATCACCATCAAACACTTTGAGCTTCACAATTTGCTTTCTCTGTAGCTGCTCTCTCAGAGCTACTCTCACTACTCCTGTTAATCCACTGCCTTTTGCATCTGTTTCCAATTAAAAATTAAGGAAGCATTTATCTGCTTTAATCCCATTCATCAGCTGCTTTTACATAGTTCATGTATGGAAAATTTCACTGTTACATTCCACTGAGGGGAAGTGAACAGATGGCTGAGTGGGATTGAGGTGCCCACCTGGTTTAACCCACACTATTTAGTGAATTTTGTATGCATTAAATCAATCAATCAATCAATCAATCAATCAATCAATCAATCAATCAATCAATAATTTTTAAGGGGTTTTGTTTGGTTTGTTGGTTTTCCTTCCTACAATTCATTAGGACACAAACTTATATCTTCTATTCCTTTAAAAGAGGAGTGCTCAAAAGTGTGGTGTTTGTTGCTCAAATCAGGTTGTGTTACCTACTAACCTCCTGTGGAAGTCCCCAGATGACTCATAAATTAAATGCACCTTAAACAAAATTTATATGGAGGTTTTCTTAAAGGGTGATATCTAAAAATCAAACAAAGCTAAAAAACCATTTTTTCGAATTTAATAACCATCTTACTTTCGAAATCTTATTCTCGTAAAATGAAGAAAATTTGCAGATCATGGCTGTCATGGCTTTGGAATGGTGTATAATAGCAATAAAAGATTTTTAAGGCACTTAACAGGGATGGACAGTCATATGCACCATAATTACAAATTTTGAGTATCTAACCACTACAGAAAACTGTGTATTCAGTAAATGAAAGGAGCATATTATTGAATAGCTGCATACAGAACATAAACAACCACAGCCAGCCACCTCTCTTGATGCACCTCCCTAGCCCCATCCTATGCTTGTTAGGTGTTTGATGATTTATGATTACCTCATACTGAGTAATGATGCCATTTGGATCCACAGGTTCCTTCCAGTTGAGGAAGATCTTATCTTCAAAAGGAGTTCCTTTCACTGATTTGGCAGGTATAGGGCCTGGCACTACAAACAAAATGGAAGTTTTAAAAATAGGAAATTCAGGAGACAGAAAAACTCAAGAGATGACAGAACATCCTATTAAAATCAAAAGTGAGCATGGGTCTATTTTTATTAAAATTCATTTGCATGCAAAAGGCAATGGTAGAATGTGTGAAAAACACTTCAAAGTGTGTTTTGTCATTTGCAGTGCAGAGAGAGCATGAAGTTGAAACATTAATGTTATCCCCACATACGGTTTTCAAAACTCCATGCAAAGTCAAATTGTCTCGTAGTATAGCCAGGGGAAACAGTTCAAGCTAGATTATAACTTCAGGGAACATCACTGAACTCTGTAATAAGCATATCTTAGGACAAGGACTACATGGTTCTGAAATTCTTTTAAAAGGAAAAAATCAAAGGCAAGGATGAGATTCTGTTATACAGCTTCTTCCAAAGGAGAGAAATTCTTACAAAATAGTTCTCAATCACATCTTCTTATGATTTGTTGTTTTAAAAGAAATCCTCATTTAAAAGAGAGAGCTGAACATGGGGAAACACACCAGCTCAGCTGCCATTTCTCTCAGCCTTTGACCTCCTCACGTGCAGAAGGATCAAGACTGCTCACTTCAAATCTTTCCAATAAGAAATGTTTTCAAAGCTTTGAACTGAACAACACTAAGATGACCCTATTCTTATTTTAAACTGATCCAATATCCCTGGTGTAATAAGAAGTCTGAAATGTCACCTCAGGCCTCTTTGACCAGGTGAGTCACAGCACCTGGTAATCCCATCAACACCAGGCAAAAGCACTTAGTTATCTTCCATTACAGCTTACAAGATATTTTTGCCTACACATACAATTCCTTTTTATCAGAGCAGCTCACCTAGATTTGGACACAGATATGCTGAAAGAAGGAGGTGAGCATAGTGACTGCCTGGAGAAACTCTGAACCCAATGAAACATCTTCCCCCCCTCAAAGAGACAAGCTTGTTCAAATTTGCGGTCTTCCAATCTAAAATGTTATTTCTATTTAATATATTGACATATATTTCTGTCTCCTTCTAATAAGCCTATTTTCTTCAATGCAACTTTCAGTGAACCTTATGTATGACACTCCTTGGATATTCATTATCAAAGCAGACTGAAGTTTTACAAAGAGCAAAAATAAATTAAAATCCAATGGATCAAAGGAAGTGCCAGGTGCTGTGCTAGCAGCAGGAAAGAGCGAGTGGTCTCTCCCATCAATGAAATTTATTTCAGCTTACATGCAAACTGTAAATGACATTCTAACCCTTGGTACAAACAACATAACTTGACACATTAATAATAGATTCAATAAGTCGAAAGAGCCCAGAAGTAAATAGGTGAGAGCTTCACAGAACACATTCATCTCATCTCGCTGTCATAAGAAGGCTTAGGAGAAGTTAACTAAAATCACAGGCTGGTGCTTTCCTTTAGTGTCCCAGGACAGACCAGGCAGTGGATGAAGGCTGACATGCAGTGACAGCCCCTCTGTGCTGTTTGTGTCATTGAGAGACTTCCTGCAGGCAACATTTCATTTTTCATCGGAATGCCCTACAGTATTTCTTTACATCTCAAAAGAGGCATGAATGTACCCTGATCACATGACATTTTCCTTAGGAGATGCATGCATGATTTTTTGTGTGTGCATGTACATCTGTGTTTGGGAAGGAACACAGGCACGCACCAGGGCATGAACACAGTGTATGAAATGTGACATTAAACCACATCAAAGTATGTGAGATAAAAAGAAAACAGACATGATTGCTCAAAAACATGTAAAACATTTTTTGTGCAGTGCTTTAAAAAATAAATGCTTCAAATTCAGTTGAAACTGGATGCAGGGCTCTACATTTGATGGTTGCATAAATCCTCCTACACCCTTGGTTTAAACGTCAAGGTGGGAGAAGCCTCTAGGCTCGTCTCATTCCATGACTCTTTTCTTCCCCTGCAATACAGAATTTGATGCTTAAGGCAGCAGTAGCAATGTTAAAGTGACTGGAATTATGTGATCCCAGTTAGTTTCATGCTTCTCTTCCCCCTGGCATGGGAAAGTGTACAAGAACAGAAGCTAGCACAGCAATGAGGAGCTTGCTTGGAATCGCAGCTCAAAAAGGTCAGAAAGAAAGAGAGAACATGCATCTAGAGGAAGAGAACAGTGATTCCCACAAACCTCATCCACCCCCCAGAATTCATAAAAATGAATGTTGAGGTTAACTTAAATAATTTGAAAACTCAACTGAAATTAAAACAAAGATACAAATAAAAGTTCAAGTGTCCAGAAAAAGCAATATAAATTAATATTAGTTTAAAGGATACATTTTGATAGTATGAAGTTATTTTTTACTTTCCATTTTCCAGTTCAGCCAGTGAAAATGTCTTTTAATCTCACTGCTTAACAGAAGGGTAAAGGGAGCCAGGTAAGAGAAAAGGAGGAGTAAGAGAATTTGCTTAAAGAACAGGATATCTTCAGGTTAGTCAAAATTATTCCTTAACATCCTCATTTGTTCTTTTATGTCTTTGTTATTAGATCAGTATTTGTTGCAAACAGAAATTTTAAAAAGGCCAAAATTAGTAAAAATATCCCTAAACAAGCAAAAAAAAAAAACATCAACAAAAGAACAACAGCAAGGTAACCTGTTGGTAACACTACCCTGAAGACAAACTGCATTTCTCCATGTAGGCAGCCATTGCTGTCTATTCCCTGCAACTCCCAGCAAGACTCTGACTTCAGAAATACCTTAAACTTCACCTTTCTGAAACAGTGTTAAAAGTCTCCTCTTTTATAGTGGATTGACCTTGGCTGGGTGCCAAGTGCCCACTAAGATGCTCTTTCACTCCCCTTCCCAGCAGGACAGCGGAGAGAAAATAAGATGCAATACAATTAATGGGCTGAGATAAGGCAGATTACTGAAGAGGGGAAAAAAAAAAAAAAAAAAAAAAAGCAGAAGTTTGCATGTGCATAGGCCAAGGGGAAAATTTAATCTCTACTTCCCATCAGTGAGCAGTGTTCAGCCACTTCTAAGGAAACAGGGCTTAAGCATGTGCAGTGGTTGCTCCAGAAGGCAAAAGTTGTAAAATAAAGAATTTCCTTCCGTTTCTTCTCCCTCCCTTAGCTTTCACATCTGAGCTGATGCCGTAGGCATGGAAGAGCCCTTTGGTTAACTGGGGTCAGCTGGCTTGGCTGTGTTCCTCCACAGGAACTTGCCCACTCCCAGCCTCTTGCTGGGGCGGGAATGTTTAGAGACAGCAGTGATGCAGTGCCAGCCCTGCACAGCAGTAGCCAGAACACTGGTGGTTATCAGCACCTTTCCGGGTACCAGTGCAAAGCACAGCACTCTGAGGGCTGCTCAGGGAAAACGAGCTCCATCTCAGCCAGACCAAATACACCTTTGTATGATATTTAACAAGGACTTGGGTCAAAACTAGCCAGGTAAATGTCATCCTTGTGTTGATAATAGCTTTCAGAAAACTCCTCACAAACAGCAGGAAAGGCTTTCATCAGGCTTGTGTGAGCATTTCCAGAAGTTCCATCACTCACCACAGCACATTTTGCTGACTTCTCAGCTCCCATTCTTTTCCTAAACAAGCTCTCACTCATACCTTGGACTTACAGACAGTTTACACTTAAATCAGAACACACAAGACTATTACAAGTGTGTTAAGGTGAAGTATGTTACTTAACATAATCATCTGAATTATTCAAAAAGTATAAGTAACTGCTAGAGGAGCAGAACTCAGACCTTTTGTCTCTGCATCCACCCTCAAAAAAGATTCTGGGGTGCTGACCTTGTAAAGTGTGACCCTACCATCTCTCAGTGACAACAACAACAGCAAACATATTTTCTTTCCCATGCGTTATTCTGTGCTAAACTTCCAACAAGTCAGGAATTACACTTATCTGAAGAAGTGAAATAATTTAGGTGGGTTTAACTATATGGATATCAGAAGAGATTTTGAACTTAATAGAAAAATAACAAAACCCACAAAGAACAGACAAACCAAAACCAAACAACCAAAAAAAAAAAAAAGTATACAAACATAAAATGCATACATATATAAAAGTAAGATAAATTCAAAGAGAATCTCAGCAAGGTTTTAGAGTGCAAACAACATAAGCTCTTCCTTCATGATTTACATGCATCTCCAGAGCTCTTTTAATAAAACTATATGTTCATATAGTGAATAGCTGATAATATTTTCTTCTATATGCTTGTGGGATAATGCACTTTATATGCATAAAGAAAGTACAAACCATCAATCTGACATCCCAACAATTCATTTTATACCAATATATTTGCATTAAATTATGTCACAGCCACAAATAAATTGTTATTCACAAATAGTGTCACTTAAATGTTGTTCTACACAGACGTAACAGGAAATTTATAATACTATACATTACTTCTGGAAAAACAATGTATTAACTGACACCAACCACTATAAAAATGAATTTATATTGCTTCAGTTTTGCTGCTACAAAATAATGAAAATGCATGTAAAGAGAGTATTTTTATTATTATTATACACCATGAAAGCCATGCACAGTAATACTATGCTCTGTGATAAAAATTATGTGCAGAAATATGTGGGGTTATATTGGGAAAATTCTTTTGTTGTAATCAAAAAGGGCAGCATATCAGAGGCAAACTTACAGCCTTTCTCTCAGAGTAGATGCTTCTTTTCAGGAGATGGTGACAGTTAATCTCTCCTACAGTTCAAATATTACCAGAAACTAAAATGGTCCCCCTTTCCATTGGCTGTTTCTGAGGGATTCACTTTACATTTTACTGAACTGGAGACTAAGTTTTAAATAGAAGCAAATTTTATGTATTAAAAAGGAAAAACAAAACCAGAACTACTCTTACTGGTTTTTACCATAAGGGCATTTGCAGAAAAGGTGGTGACAAAAATAATTTTTTTGGAAATCCTCAAGTTGGGCTATTTGCAGTAAAGAACAAAATACTATGGAATGCTATTGGGAAAAAAACCCTGTTTTTATATTGACAGCGGCGTACATGCTCCACTTCACATTTCTTTTCCAGCCCCAGTGTCATAGTTTAATCCCAGCCAGCAACTAAGCTTCATCCAGCTAGTTGCTCATTCCTCCCTCAGTAGCTGGATGGGGCAGAAAAAAAAAATGAAGAGCAGAAATGATAAAATAATTAGAATATATGTAACAAATTCTGTGCCTTGCAATTGTTCACCACTCACAGACTGATGCCCAGCTGTTTTCCCAGCTGTGAACCCTGGCCCGGTTTCTCCTCAGTTTATAAACTGAGCATGGTGTTCTGTGGTATGGAATGTTTCTTTGGCCTGTTCAGGTCAGTGTGCTTGGCTGCACCCCCTCCCAGCCTCTTGTGCCCTCCAGCCTTCTCACTGGCAGGACATGAGAAATTGAAAAGTCCTCAACTTAGTATAAACATTACTTAGAAACAACTAAAATATCAGTGTTTTATCATCATCATTCTCATCTTAAATCCAAACCTCAGGACTGTATCAGCTTTTACGAAGAAAATTAACTCTATCCCAGCTGACGTCAGGACAGACATTTAGACAGTATGCAAAGTATTTCACTCCTCCTCTTTTTTTTTTTTTGTCCTCTCATTACAACATTTCCTTTTCCTCTGCTGTTCCCCAGAGCAAAAACTCCTGCTGGAGTTTTTCCCAAGAGCATGAGTAGTGATTGGACAGTTGGTGTCTTAACCATGTATCATATCTCTCAATATCTCTGCACGGAGCAGAATGAGCCGCAGCCTCTGAAAGATCAGGAGACCTCATTTGTGTCCAATGAGCACGTGCTTTGCCCCAGACCAAAGTTCTTTTATACTTTAAGCCCCCAAATGGATACTTCTATTCCAAGTGATCCTTTTCAATTAGTTGTTTGCCTACTGTTAGATGACACACTCCCTTAACTGGTTATAAAATCACCATCAAACACTTTGAGCTTCACAATTTGCTTTCTCTGTAGCTGGTCTCTCGGGGCTACTGTCACTACTCCTGTTAATCCACTGTCTTTTGCATCTGTTTCCAATTAAAAATTAAGGAAGCATTTGTCTGCTTTAATCCCATTCATCCACTGTTTTTACAAAGGGTCCCTCAGAATTAGCAGCACTCTGGTCAACAGGCAGCTTCAAGAACATGTGCACACTGCTGCTTCATGCTAAGTGATAAATTCACTGCTGGTTCTTGTACTTTGTCTCAAAGTGCCAAACACTGTCTTTGCCCAGTATGCATGCAGCCCCAGGTTGCATGAGCCTTCCACTACTTCCTTTATCAAATTCTTGAAACGGTGTCCATCTTCTGCACAAGCCAAGAAAAGCAGTGAGTCCCTGTTGAAGCACAGACAATGCCAAGGGCCTGTGTACTCAGAAGAGCTTACTTCCAAACCTAAGTAGCTGTGTGGTTTCTCCCCAAAGGGAAACATGTGTTTTGCTTTTAAAATGTGCACAAATTTCCCTGTTTTCATCATCTTTTTGCAAAACTTGTTTAACAGTGTCTCATTCAGGTTTTTTTTGTTTTTTTTTTTTAACATGGAATTCAGCTTCCTGGAAGTACTAAAATGTACTTTAAAGATTAAACAGAATTATTATCTTAAATTAAATAGAAATATCAAATTAAATAGAAATCCCATGTTAAATAAAAATACTGAAACTACCAAGTATTCAGATCTAGCTCTGGTCAAAAGAAAGACTGTTTTCAGACGGTCATGGTATTCCTGAGCTTTGCTATCTTGCAGATATTGAATTACAAGCTATTAACATTTTTTTCTCATTTGTCAGCCATGGCTCCAAAGATCTGAAGCTCAGCTTTTGAATTTTACCTCATTCTTCTACTAATTGTTTCTTGAGTTTATCCTGTTGCAGATATCATATGCTACTGAGTTACCACTCAGCATTCTGACAGATCTGACCATTTCTGACAGACCCCCAAGCCCAGCTGCACAGCCTCACATAAATGTGAACCTTTGTGAAAGACAACCAGAGATCCTCCCTGTCTCACAGAAGAGCCCATAGAAGTCCAAAGTCCTCCACTTTTAGGAAATCCTAGAAGTTCAGAAAACTGTAAAGATCCTGGCAGAAGGGAGGAATTGATATGAAAGATGGAGGGAGATGAAGGAAAAGGTTAAAATGTAACAACAACAACCTAAGAGACAAAAGGGACAGCTTGGAAGCATGGAATAGTATGATGAAAAACAGGAAATGAGGGCAAAATGGTAGAGGGGAAGAGGGACAGGAAAACATGGCATAGGCATTTCTAACTCCAAAAGTTTATGAAATTTTTGCTTGTTTAGCAGTATCTTGTGGAGACGAAAAACCAGAATGGGAAAGAAACCCACATACAGAAAAGCTAACAAAAATTTAATTATCAGTTGTCATCTGAAGTTTTCAAAGTTTCTATTTATGAAAAGTATACAACATAAGTGCACAGTTTCAGATAATCATGTAATCAGGGGCTATTTCTAACTAATGCTATTTGCAAAAATGCAGAACAACATTCTATTTCTTCTATATTCCTTCTCCAAAATGAATCACTGATAAAGCGTCCATGATGTAATTAAAATTATGGTTGCTCTACAAAACCTGCAAAAACCATGAAGACAATGCAGCTTCATCTGACCACACCTGAAATGTAGGGCGCAGAATCACACATATAATTGGACCTCTCATCCCCTTAGTCCAAGTTCTGCTTTAGGCTTCATCTGTCCTTGGAAATAATTTCAGATACTTGATCACTCAGACTGAAACTCAATTAGCACTTTACACATAAGCAGTCAGTTGCAGGATTTAGTTTACTATTGCTATGAGAGCTCAAGGAAAGACTCAGGTGTAAACCTCTCAGTATTGTATATTGCAAGTCCCGAACTTAGAGGTCATGGCACAATGGACATATACTTTCAATCAATCAGTAACACAAAATTAAAATACCAATAGCTTCACAGAGTAAAGCTCACAGGAGGCTATTTTCAGGTCACAAGCGTTATTACTACCAGCACATCTAAGTATAAGTACCTTTTAAAAAGTATTAGTCCCTCTGTGAAAACAACATCTGCTTCAAACAGTTTACCCTGGCAACTTCTGTTCCACTGGTTGAGGCTTCTTCTACACTACTCTCACTACTTGTGACAACAAAGCTGACTTGAGTTCACTGCCAGCACACTGGTGTGCTAGCTTGAGACCAAAACCTGCCTTATGTGCACCATCTTCCAAGAAAAATCCACAACAAAACCAGGAGAACGAAGTATATAAACTCACTTGACTCTGCTCCTGACAAGTACTGACACAGTGACCATCTGCCATCTCCACACATCTAACAAGACAAAGGCCGTTGGAAACCACAACCTTTCTTGAAAACGCAGGTAAAAAGGAAAATAGATCCATTTTCCATGGATTTAACAATATCACTACTACTCTTCTTAACTTCAAAGAACATATCAGCCATACATACCTACAATGTAAGTACAAACACAGAAATGATTCATCATGAAATATGCTTAAAAATTAACTTAAAAATTAATTTGAATTCCATGAGATATTCTAACTCTGTACTTGTCAATAAGACTTCATATGATGCATCTTTGTGTCTGTAGTTTCCTACAGCTCCTCATATTCTACCTATTTAATAGATTTTTTCCTCTCTTTATTGCAACAATAAACATATCCCTCTTTTATTTCTCATAAAATTGAAAATATAAGGAAAAACAGCACTACCAGACTTGAACACTGACCGTTATATAAAGCTATATTTCCCATTCATTCATTTTGCAGGCAAGTAAACACACTACCTTTTTCAATTTTACCTTTTTTCTTTAAATCTCCATTCTTATATTTTATTTTTGTTACCTATGGAAGTATCTATTTTCATTTTGCTGTTGCCAGTACTTTCACAAAATCTAAACATAAGAAAAAGATATTAAAACTGGTTTTTGTTACCACATTACAAATAGTATTAGGGAAAAATATCTCTTTTTTTCATATCTTTGATATCAAGATTCAAGTCTAACTTCTGAATATGTCACCATTAACATCTACATCTATTGCATATTTTTTCACAACTGAGGAAAATTCAACTGTCTTGTTGAAACTTTGTTGAAAGCATTTTAAAGAAGAATTGCAGAATTATCTGGAGTTGGAAAGGACCCATATGGATCACTGGGTTAATTCCCAAGCTGTCAAAATAATACTTCTATTTGATAGGGGGCTTTCAAATAGTTTACAGATACTATATTCTGTGACCTGCAACATAAATTGTTGCTCAAATATATAGGGGTTTGAAATCTTGAATAGAGTCTCTAAGCACTGAACTAAATATTTAAATGTGACTACCAAATTAACTTTCAAATGCTACACCTAATAGCATGAGTAAGTCTAACACCACCATGTGTTTCTCATCACCTGCATGAGCACAGTTTTTGAAAGACTGGGAAGCCATCCCCCTCTTTCCGGAGAGAGACAGAGAGAGAGAGATCCAGTTTGACTTGTGCTGCATGGACACTTTTAGCTACATATGAAGGGTGACAGCTGTAATACCTTCATAGCTGCCATTTTTGGGCTAATTAATACATTAATAGAAGAGACATTCCACTCTTCACTATACATACTGTAACATGCACAGTCATTTCCTTCCACCTGCCTAGACTGGACTCAGATGTAATTTCCATAGGAACGTTTAACATACCATCTTCATCTGTCTGGATAATGGTCTCCTCACTTTCCTTCCTCCCTTCTGGGTTGGTTAGGATCATCTTGAGGCTGACATTTGTGTAGGGAGGCAAACGATCTACAACGTGCTGAGGTGCTTTGGGGTCCATGTCCAAGCAGTCTGCTTTGCTCTCGTTGTGTCCGCAGAAGTAGTGGTAGCATATGGTGACATTGAAAGTATGGCAACGAGTGATGTTGTAACCCAGAGATTCCCAATCCACAGCGATGTGTCTGGCCTGGATCTCAGCAATCTTCAGTGTTTTTGGTGTTCTCATAGGTTCTAGAAAAAGGAGCACAATGAAGAAAACACTGTTAACATTCTTCATCCAGCACTGAACTACAGCTGGTAGATGGTATGTTCAGAATGTGAGCGTGAAGGAAGCACCCAACAAACAGGTAATTATCATCCTTTGCACAGGTATCCTGGAGGAAAAAACACTCCTTAGTTTGTTTGGGTTTTTTTACCTCATTCCTCTCTGTCCTGTCTTCGCAGGCTTTAATCAGTGATGGAGCCTTAGCAATAGTGAGAAAAAGAATAGTTAATTATCAGTGAAGCAGTTCAAAGCAATTGGGAACACAGGCAACAGATGCAAGGAGAGCGACCAAAAGGCCACCCAGCTGTCACTACTGGCTTCCCTTCTTGATTACCCCCTTACCCTTTTCCAATTTTTACCTGTGTAGATTAGATGATGCATCATAATGGTAAAGAGTGAACATTTACTACATTATGATTTATCATGCCACCAAGCAACACCATATACTAATTATACTAATTACCTTACTAAACTAGTAGTTACAAAAATGATGCAGATATTAATTAATGTTTATTATTTTAGTAATGAAGCTACTCATTCAAGCAAAACCCCTCAGAAAGAGCACAAAAAAAGAGCTTTTGGATATTCCCATTGTATCCTGATTCCTTCAAAACCCCAAAACCATGATAACTCTGAGCAGGTAATCTCTGACCTGCTCCCCAGGCTCAGCTGCTCTCCACACGTGCATTTCCACCAGCAGAGTACGTGATGCTCCCCAAGCAGTCATCAATCTTTCACTGTCTCTCTAGTGCATTCGTTCCTCATGCAAGAGTAACTTTTATCGTTGAACTTAATTAAAATGATTACACAATGAAAATCACGACCATGACTGTATATACTAGAATTTCACTGAAAATACACCCTGCTAATACATGCTTCCTCACCAGTGAAAATAAAGCCTGTTGTTGATAAAGCTTCAGCCTTGTGCCCTTGCTGGTTTAAGGTCAAAACAGTCAAGATTGTTCAAGGAAGTGAAATATAGGATTTCTCTTTCTAAGTACAACTGTTCTTTGTAACTTGCGTTTATGAGTTCCAACGAGGTAAAAACCAGCCAAAAGCACAGATGGTATATTGAAATAAGGAAATGTGAATCAGTGTAATCTATTCAGAATGCAGTTTGCCAGACAAACTGCAAACATTTAGTTTCAAACATCAAAACAACAGAATTCTAAATATAACAAAGGTATTCCTAATAACATGATGAGAGTTAAGGATTAAAAGTTGCACCTATTTGTTACCCTGATCTATCCTTTCTTCATTTTGAACAAGCACATATATTACCTTTGCCATTAACTACTGATTTATCATATAAACAGTGAAAAATGTAATTAAGTAAGAAGATTTCCTGGGTAGTAGCTCTCTGAACACATTGTGTACTGTAACAATAGAGATTTGAAACTGAAAGATAGCATTGAAAAGGTCCTTGAGAGATAAGAGACTAGAAAAGAGGGAGAAAAAACAGGGTTTTATAGAGAAAACAATGGCTGGTGCTTTAGTAAATAGAGGTGTGAGGTGGTCATGGGGAAAAAATTGCAGCAACATAGCAGATCTACTGAAGGAGCTGGTAAAGGGCTTCAAAGAATCAGTATTCCCTTGGCTACTGCAAGCATTTGGGGAAAAACTGAACACACTCAAGTGCCATGGAGGAAGAGAACTCTAGAGACAAATACATACATATATGCATATTTACGTGTGTGTGTGTACATATATACATATACACACAGAAAATCAACACGTTTCTCATATGAATGACAGTGGAAAACTTAGTTATACGTACCCTGATTTAGAGTTTGAGGCCTAAAAAAGGTAAACATTTCCTTCCCCAAGGAAATGTGTCATAGGCTAAGTTTTCCTTTTGAAATGGAATGATTTTTCTCATTTTAGTAATTTCCTCTTTGTTCTCATACTCCACTTTGTGCCTCCGACCACTCCCGCTAGAGATGCAATTCAAACCTGAACTCAAAATTTATTGGAATTAACACAACATAACACCCAGTGTCTGACCATGATGTCTGAAACTATTAATGTCTGAAGACAACTACTCAGTAACAGAAAATGCACAACATTTACATCTTGCATCTCCCATGACAAGACTTAAACTGCATTTACACTGTGCTGCACAGCACTTTCAAGGGAGAAGAAAAAAAATAAAAGCTTTGTTAATCTTAAAGAAAAATTATTTTACAATTCTGTGCAAATTTTACAAATGTGTCACAGCATCAGAGGAGGTACAGAAAAGCATCCTTTATTCACCTGTCAAAAAGGAAAGAATGAAAGACAGAGTGTGATCTCGCTTTCTCACAACTATTCCCTTCTTTGGCAGAAATTAAACTTCTGCAATATTGAGATGGTAATTAAAGTCTGCAGAGTCTCTCAACAGCTTTAGTAAACTCTGCCAACTGTCCCACTGCTCCTAAAATGATGCTTTAAAAACACAATTTTACTCTTTCTTCTAGGCAATGTTCATCTTGGGAATCTCTAGAGGTAAAGACCAATTGTTTTAAACAACCATACCACAAAGTCTCCATCTGTAGCACCTCAGTTGAAAGCAATCTTCAAATAATTACTTTTCTCAGATAAAGCACTATTGAATTTTTGAGTAGGCTTCCCAAAGATCTCAACCATCTCATTAAGAATAGCTTTGATCTTGATGGGAGCTAATAGTGTTCATCTCCTTTTTTTTCCATTTCCCATCACAATTTAGGGTTTACGTTTCACTGAAACATTTCTTTAATCCTACTAGGATTTTTTCAATTTATGTACTCTTCTGATTTCTTGATACTCTTTGATTACTGCTAATCCAAATAATTCAATTTGCATCTTGCCTTTCCAGTTTTTTTCCCCATCTTTCCTCTTTAAGTCGCATCTAGAACTTTTACCGAAAGTACATGGAGTTTCAAGCACGAGTTCTTCTTTGTTGAATTATCCAAGTCAAAATCCAGCCTATGACAAAAAGGGAAAATAAGAAATTTCTAAGATGCTCTCAAAATACCTGCTCAATCCTTAACCTGTCTGCTGGAGTGTCAATCATGATGGCAGTAGGCACTAAATATTTTTCAAACATTAATTTACCAATTACCCTGTGAGATATGTAAGTGGTGTTAAAGCCTTTCTGTGAAGAGAAAGAGGCACAAAAAGAGTTAATCAGAAAACAAATTACTGCCCGGGCCACAAGAAAACTGAACCCAGCTCCCAGGTCACTGGTGGCCATCAGAAACCTAGCTGCAGCAATTCATAGAACTCATTTACGATGTATGTGTCAATGCTTCCACCCAAATTCTAACTCCAAACCTACACTCTAGTCCTTTTTTAAAAAATAGTTTAGTGGGGGTTTTTTGAAGTTTTTCTTAGAACAAGTTTGAAAAAGTATAACAGTGCCCAGAAAGTAACTGAGTATCTGAGCACAAGGACATGTTATTTGAAAAACAATAATCTGGCTTATTTTTTTTGAAAGATTTCTTGATTGAGAGCTTCAAATTTGAATGAAACAGCATTTTTTTCTTTTTTGTTTTGCATTGAATCTTGTAATTAAAATTTAAATTTTTGGGAGAAGATAATCATTTTTTTTTTTTTTTCAAGGCTTTTTCTCCGTTAGATAAAAGGCTGGACGGAGTTCTTTTGTGGTGACAGCAGAAAGCATGCAGGACTTCTGTTGTTGCAGGAAATTCAATATCCTGTGATTGCATCTTAGATGTGACAAGCTCTTAGATGAACATCCTGACTGGCAGAGTTAGATCTCTGAACAGAAACCCAGCAACAAAGTATATGGAGGATTTGGTGGTGGTGGTGGTGGCAGGGTTGACCTTTAGATTCTTGTGAACACGTCTAATGATGACAGGCTCCCTTCTGCCAGACCTTGCCTGTGCATGGGCTGCTGCTATGACCTCCACCCCATTTCCACCTCTACTTACGGCCAGCTTCTCCCTCTGCCCTTTGCTTTTAACACCTGGCAATACCCTCTCTGTTATCTCCCTCCTCCTCACCCCTGCTTTGTGTCCTGGCACACAAATACTACTAAGTGCTCACTGACTCAGATCTATTATCCAATCTGGTTTTAGCCTCATTGAACCAATTAAATACGGAGGCATTCGGAGAATTTTAAAACAACAGAAAAACCAGAATAATGAGATCTCTACATTTGCACAGATTACTAAATCCTCAATCCTTATCCAGAAACCGTGTAAAAGAATCATATACATGTGGCACTCAATCACAACAATTTATGGATCAAGAAGATTTAACCTAACCTTATGGGATAAAATGAAGAACATTTTAGTAATTCTCCAAAGGTTAACAATAGAGGGATAGATGGTGAAAGAGACAGAACTTGTTGACCCCATACAACCTCTCAACTGCAGGATGATTTAATAAGACTCTTCAGATAACAGATAAAATTAAATTCCATTTCTTTAGTGCTTGATAAGCAACATGTTTGATAAGCAACAGGGCAATATCAAGCCTCTTTTTAGAGATTATCTTCACTTACACAGAGATGGGAGTGAAAACAAAAGACTTCACAGCTGCAGGAGTAACAAGGTGAGAATATCGCGTTTCCTCAGAACCTCTTTTTAATGATAATATGTATTAGCCTGCTGTCAATCACAAACAGTTGTCCTGAAAACTGTGAAAAATCCAATACAATGGGCTAGCAAAGTGTGTCCTGTGCTCTGCTTTTGCTGCCTTTCCTCAGAAATCCTAAATATTGGCTGCAAGACAGTTGAATTTCCATGTACCTGGCAGAGGTGGGGGAATTAGATCTTCTGACAAGCAACCAGAATGCACATTTGTTCACATGAAATGGAAAACAATAGGACAAATTTTAAAGCATAAACATTTCAGATAAAGATGGTGCATCTCAAAAACCAGCATATCCTGTCTAACACTGTATGTGTATTCAATTCTTTAATTGGAGTTGGCTTTTGGATCCTTCCTACACCTTCAACTCTCTCTAATACATAATTACACTGAGGAGCTGACTTCCAGTTTCTGCTTTAAACACATTGACTGAAATTCATATCAAATTTAAGAGGAACCCAGGTAGCCCTCATTGGTGACACTGCTGGTGAAAACTAACTGAACTTGGAAGGTGTGATAATGCACAAATTTGTGCATTTGAGGAAACTGCAGAGATGTGGGGCTTATGTTAAATAAAAACTCTCATTTAGAAAAGCAAATATATGACCATTATTTAAAAAGTACAGGTAATAACCCCATAATTTAAAGCACACTGTTTCTCATCAAGGCTCCTTTAACTATCTTGTCTTTTGAAACAAAAACTACAAGACAAAATAAATAGACAAAATAGACAAAAATAAATCCTTATATTTCTGCTAATATCCTCAGTCTCAACAGCCAGCGGAATTTCCCAGAGTTTTCTTCTACGAGAACATGAGTCTCCTTATCCTGCGGCTTCTCCAGGGTAACTCTTTCCTCAGTATATGGGAAATAAAAGAGGATTATTCTAAGATGTCACCATGATTGTTGCTCCTTTCTCAGTTCATGCAATGTCCTACAAAACCAAAATGTTCCCAAAACTCAACCCCACCCCGCCCCCCCCAAAAAAAGCCCAAACTAACAACAACAACATAAAAAAAAAAAACAAAACAAAACCAAAAAAACCCCCAAAAAACCACAAACAAACACAAACAAAAAAAACACATCAAAAAAACTCCCCCAAAAAAGAGTTATGGTCCTGTTGCTGTAAAGAATTACTCTGACAGACCCCCTGATAAGCACAAACCGCATAGGAATATCTGTCAGAATTGCAGTAAGAAAAAAATGAACAAAGGTTTCTTGTTTGCTTATTTTGGTTGCATTACTCTCAATTATTACTTTTGTCATTAGTAAAGGATTTTTATATAAATACTAAATTCCTCACATCATAAAATTGGATAGGACTGCTGAATATTGAAGTGTACGATTCATTAAAAAGGACCAAACTAGAGTTAAATATTTCAAGGGAGAACCAAAGTCTCAGCAAGAACTATGCACATCAACTGTGATCACTTTTGCACTTCTGGGGGTTATGTGCTGTTGTCAAAGGAGCAAACTGTAATTAAGTTATGTTATGAACAAAGCTACCAAAAATCCCTGGGTAAGGTGAGCTGTACTAGAATATCCATGATGAAGCCCCTGAGTTTCAAGGATTATTAACCTACAAGTCCAAGAGAATTGAGTTCAGATTAACTCCCAATAACTCCATTATTTAACAATATGATGATAATACAGGAAGATCCTTCAGATATCCCAAAAATGTCATGCATTTCAGTCTGATTTTCATTCAGTCTGATTTTCTGTGTTTATCACAGAATAATTCTTGCCAATTCCAGACAAGTTTCTTGTCTGTAACTGGCAGATTTTTGACCATTTCCAAGTAGAGTTAAAGACAGCTTTGAAGTAAAGGCATAAAAATATTAGCAGCATTGGCCCCAATTCTTACTACATAGCAATAGTTTATGAACTACTTACCTTCAGTTAGTGATTCTCCTCTACCTACTTAATGTGTATCTCAGCCCCAAAGCATATTATATTATCAACTGGATCAATATTGATGTAGGATGATATAAAGCATCAATATGTCCTTCTCATATATTACTGGAATAAAATACTATTCCACTGTTGGAGTACCTGAACTCCCTAATTCTCAGAATCTACAAAAACCAGGACACCTGTCACATAGGTAAATGTAAGTTGGAAAGTCTAACTGAGGTCCTTGGTAGTAGGGTTTTTTAGTTTGGTTGCATTTTTTTTATTTGTTTTGGGCTTTTTTTTACTGGTGGTTTGTTGGTTTTTTAATTTTTGTTTCACATCAGCATTTAAGACACCTGATTTTAGGCAGCCACATTTGAAAACTCAGGCTTTCAATCTTTTTAAACTTATAAGCATTAAGAAATAGTGAACACCAAAGGAAGAGAGTTAATGAAGTCAACAGAAGTAGTACAATTTGAAGCCTTTTGTGCAGACTGACAAGAAAGAAATTAATGGGTACATATTCCCACAATAAAAATCATAGGGGTTGCTGTGCATCTCCCTTCTCAAATGTGTGGCACCTATATAATATAAAACAAATATGGGTGCAAACAAAAATAGAATTAACTTTTTGTTCATTACTATGTCCATCTGTTTGTCATGTGAAACATGAACCCAGAATAAATGAAACTATGGTATTTATACTGTGTTAGCACTGCAGATTTATTTTGGTGCAAACAAAGGTTACAATGTAATTGCATGAAAAATCTATAAGTTTTTTTCTCCTTTCAGTTCACCTAGTAACTGATTTATTAAGCCAGCTTACAAATTTCTTATTGACCACATACTTTGGGGAGCTGAAGAGAACATCTGAATTATTAGATAGATAATCAGCTCTACTACATTAGTTTTGGTAGCAATGAGGGGATATTCAATATCTTTTAGAACGTACCATTTTGAATGAAAAATACAGTTGTCCCTGCATCATAGGTGTAGTAAACAGATAAATATAATGGCACTACTGACAATTATTTGCCCATTTTATCTTGATAGTTTGTTTATTCTGTTGTCTCCACAAATGATTAACAGTTTGTACATCCTTAGCATGTAATCAATGGCTGCAAAGTCTTGTATTAGCTTGAGAAATTAGATATCCCTTGATAATAAATCCTGTGGATTTCTCCAGTTTAGCTTAGCTGAAAAAAATCCACTTTTTTTTTTTTCTTTTTTTTTTTTTTCTTTTTAAATGAGAGTTTAAATCAAAAGGAACTATATGGTCTAGGGAGAGGAAAAGCTGGCCTGTTCTCTTTAATCCCATTCTTCCAAATGAACAAAACCTATCTGACAAATCTGCATGTCAACTAGCATCAGACTGCAAGAGTAAACACAGGGAAAGCCTAACAGTATAAAATGTCTAGGAAGCCTGTTCAGAACTACAATTATGAAGTTTAATTCTGCAAAGTAATTTACCAAACTATTAGTGATAGGGAAAAAGTGACTCTTTGATTTGAAATATCAGTGCATGGTTATGTTTAAACAGAATGGAAGATATCATCTAAAACAATAATATTATAAAGAATATGTAGTGTGTATTTACGCATACATGTATACACTTTTTAGCCACCTTAAGAGTGTACCTAACTATTCGAAGCTATGATGAAAGCATTTACAAACATTTATTTGAACATAAATTGCCATGATTGCTTAGGTGATATATTGTTCATTTCTCTCCAACGCAATTCATAGACAAGTTTTTATGGTTTTGTTTACAAACAATTTATTCGGGAGCTTAGGATGTAATGAGTATTAGACAAAATGACTAGGTTGGAGCAGTGTGAATGAGCTAAACAAGAATTTTCTATGGATGTTGTTAAAGCTTCCATTCCTTTCTCCTGTATAGAAAAATTTCAGTCCTTCAAGTTAGGAAGCATAAATACCATCACATGAAATAAACAAGAAAATATGGAATGTAGTCTGTAATAAATAAATAGTAAGCACAAAGTACATAGACTGGAAAAAAGGCCACATTCACCTCTGATAACTAAGAATTGAAAACTGCAGGCAGTACTTAAAATATCCATTTAAAACCTGTACACACATATGTGTGTGTGCATGTACACTGACAGACCTGTGCAGGTATATTTACTTCCCTACGTGCAGATACAACAACCATCAAAATTTTCCTCTCTGTTTCTTCACACCTACGGAAATGGTCTCAATCCATTTTTCTACTTTCCCTTTTGCCTCATCTGCTTCTTGCTGGCCCTGGGGCCTTGATTGAAGCCACCACCCTCCATCCCACTGCCTGCAACCCACAAAGCCTTGAGTTTCTACCTTGGTCACAGCCCATGAACTACTGTCCAATGTTGTGCTTGTGTGGCAAAACCCAATAATAACTGTGTGTTGAACTTTACTCTGGCCCCTTTTCCAAAATCAGTAACACAAGACTACACATCACGCAATGTATATATTGTATAATGATAGATATATTTACATAATGCATATGATAAACCTTGGATAGAACACAGATTCATCAAGCTATTTAAAACCAGAAGTGACACTGCAGCATACAATGTCTCTGCTGTACATATTTTTGACCCGTCAGTGAAACAATCCAGGTAATTTATTTTTAAACATTGAATGACAACACCTGTAGCAGCTTCTATTGTACAGAAAAGTTCTCTCTGAGCAGTTGGAAATTTATTTAATGAATTGTCTTCATTTTCTTCATTGGCTCATACAAATTTAACAACACAAGTTGATAGTATAAGCAAGCTTGTTTTCTTCAGGGAAAAAAAGATACAGAGGCAAAGAGGAATTCCTCTAATATCAAAATTTTGAATAAGATCAGAAACTGTTTTCAATGTAGAATTCTAAAAATGCTGGTAAGGAGCCATGGGGAAAATTCTTTTCTAAGGTGGATACTTGTCTACTGTGAAATTTTACCGTTTTTGAATTTCAATGAAATTTTGTTACTTAAGTCACACAGTCACGTGCCAAATTTTGACTAAACACGGCTAAGAAGACTCCTCAATCTATTGGTCAATCACCACTGCCAAGTGCCTACCACAACCTAATACTTGTAACTGTATGAATAATCCTCTTAATACATTATTTTGATATTTCTTTACAGATATTTTAAACAATTTTCTGTGCACTTAAAGCATCCCAATTTCAATTCAACTGTCCCTTTATGTGATGTACCTGTGAGAAAAAATTCCATTTTTCTGTCAGCAGGCAAAGCATTATCCATGATTTGCTAATGGTACAGTCATGATATTTTCATTAGAAGATACATGCCTAAGTTGATAATTTCCAGAGAGAAGCCCTTTTTTCTGAAAATTTCATGAAAACTTTGCTTTCAGAAAGGGAAAGAATGATAAGCAAGACTTGCTTTCCATATTGTCTTGCTGTCTGGGCAAAATTGACATAGTATCAACTTTCTTTCCTAATACCATGTGGCTGCAAAATTTACAAGGTTATTTTGGGAAATGGGACCTAATCCTGCAAACCTTTTGTTTCTGGATCTGCCTCAGTATAAGCAGGGCTCTGCAGAAGTGAGCTCACAAGTACCTCTTAGCCACTCTGAAAGTGTGTCCTTGCAAAAAGAACACAAAAGCAACGAAAAGGCCTTGCTGACAGAGGCACTAGCAAGCTTGGGAAGTGTTTTCTAAAATAGGCCATGAAATTCAAATAATACTTTTCCATTTAGCTGCATAAAATGCTCTCATGAAATTGCCCTGCTGCTTCACTTTCAGCCATTTAGTGTTCCACCAAGCTATTCTTTCCTGTCTAAGCAGAAACTTGGAAAACATAAAATAATTCACCTACACTAAAAGAAAGTAATGTATTTTAGAAACAATTTTCTCTTTGCAAACTTCCTCTGAACACTTCTGTCTTATTCCATGATCCCAAGACACATAAATGTTAACGAAAAATGATCCTAGAGAATTTTCTGTAGACAGTAAAGCTGGACAAGTCATAACACAAAAAAGTGGCAAACCCAGAAAATGAAAAACAATCCTAGATGCTGTGGATAATAATTTACTCTCCTTTCAAAATCAGGTGCTTTTATAAAAAGTTATTAATTAATGAGGAAACTATTTTACTTTATAAAGAACTGATGATACTGTTAAATGCAAACCAAATAAATCTACTTTTCAGTCATGCAAATGTAAAGGATTAGCTCTTTGCTTACAGGCGTCATCACTATTTACTATGTGCTTTCTTGTTCTAGATACCCATCTAGAGAGCTATCTACTTCAAGCTGTCAATCATATTCAGTAATTTTATTACATTCTGACTTTCAAAAAGATATTGTACTAGAACAGTTGTCTTGGCTTCACTGTTACAGCAAAGCAAGTGCCAATATGCTACCCCGACCAGCTCTGCTACAGCAGTCACCCAAGAGAGTGTCAATCACGCCTGCTGAGTAAGTGGAGCATTAAATTATTTTTTTATGCCTGTGTTGTACATGCTGAATCACTGTCATCATACCCTCACAACAGAATGCAAAGAAGGAAAGGCAGCCAATTAGCCAAGTCAAGGCCACACAGGCGAATGCAGTATTCATTTGGAAGTGCAGGCTAATTGCTGGACACACGCATTATACTGTCACTTAAACCAGATTTATTGCTGAGTCTAATAAATGTTTAAAAATAAATAAAAGAACAATTCCTTTCTCTTACCTTATTACTGAAAGACTTAAAAATTCCCCTGGGTGTCTGCCAGGCTTTTTTTTTTTTTGGCACCCCATCTTATTGCTAACCTTTTGGAGATTGACATAAACGAGCACATATGCAATCTACTATCATCCCCTCTTGTCACCACTAGCTCATAACTTTTACCAACAACCATAATAATTTGCAGAATTAAGCATTTACAGTAGAATGCCTAAAAATATGAAATTCTTCAGAAATTGTTTAAAGGATTTTATGACTAGCAATGGAGGGGTTTTTTTACTTACATTCCAAATCTACCTGATTCTTGACAGCCTCTGCATTGCTTTTTGAGCTAATTCCATTCATATCCATATCCATTAATACCAGATTGTGATGTCAGCCTTATTCTCCCATTGGCCATTTTCTGCATAACCACCTTCTCCCCCTCTCCTCGATTTGAACCTTGAAGTTATGGCAACTCTTGCCTTCCAAATTTCCCTTGCTACTTAAATATTCAGGCAAAATTACAATATTACTATTAACCTGAGCTGAAACAAGGACATGTGCTAACAGTCAAAAAAACCAACCACCAAAAATCCCCAAGCATGTTTGCCTTTCCCAGCAGCTCTTCACTTGTTGCTTTTGACTTGCATATCTGGAAGGCAGATGAAATCACTGCACCATAGAATGATTCAGCTTGGAGGGGGACCCTCTGAAGGTCATATAACCCCATCTCCTCCTCAAAGCAACTGTATCAGATTGCTCAGGAGCTGGTCCAGTCTATTTCTGGATATCCTCAATGAGGTAAATTCAACATTTTCACAGGAAAATAGTCATGGCAGGTACATAGGAGATATAAATGTGACTTTAAGGCTTGAGCTGAGTATAGAAGTGTACGACTCATTAAAAAGGACCAAACTAGAGTTACATATTTCAAGGGAGAACCAAAGTCTCAGCAAGAACTATGGGGTCATATAACCCCATCTCCTCCTCAAAGCAATTGTATCAGATTGCTCAGGAACTGGTCCAGTCTATTTCTGGATATTCTCAATGAGGTAAATTCAACATTTTCACAGGACAATAGTCATGGCAGATACATAGGAGATATAAATGTGACTTTAAGGCTTGAGCTGATATCCAAGTATTTGGTGAAAAGCAGAGAATTCCACAATTCCCTAAGAAAGCATCAGATTTTTTTTTTTTTTTTTTGATCTTGCTTCACAGTACGTGGCACTGACCTCTGTTACATGGCAAGGCTCTTCACTCAAATTTCATCAAGCTTCCCTTTGCTTGACACACAACTTTACAGTTCCCAGAATACCAGAAGCATTTTTTCCTATTACTATATTATCTTTAACTGCAGTATTTAAAAGAAATGTGCAAAATAAAGTTGAACAGAAGAATTCAGGTCTCCTCCTTGCAAACTACGTGAATGTGACACTTAGGGCTGTGGTTTTTATGGTAGACTTTGCAGTGTTAGGTTTATGGTTGGACTTGAGGATCTTAAAAGTCTTTTTCAACCTAAATGATTCTATGATTTTTATACTAGAGAACAGAGAAAAATCACTGTATTTTAATATTCATGTTTTACACTATTATTTAAAGATATTTGGGAAGGGACACCTAAACAAAATTAGTTGGGCTTACTCTGGTCAATAATCCTTAGGTTATCATACATATTTACTAGAAATTTGTTGATGGGTGGTTTGTTTTGTTTGTTTAGAGGGTTTGGGTCAGATTTTGCTTCTACTGAACATTATAATAGAACCCAAGAACAGAAGTCAATTATCATAAGTGTGCAGTGATGCATCTAAGTGCACTGCCTCTACTTTTTAATCAAACTATAAGAAAGATGGAAAAGGCCAACAGTTTTATGAATGTACATGGCATAGAAGCCCATTTAAACATCTAGAAAGAAATCAGGTATATTAGAGTAATGCAAGATACTGGATAATATCATTTTGTGAGCTGTGCTGACATTGCAGTCACCTGTATGATTAATGCTTTCAGTCTTTTCTCACAGATATAGTACCATGGTAGTGCAGTGCTTTTTCAACATTACAACAAAATTACTAATCTCTATTAATTGGTTTTGAGCAAAGGCTTTATACAGAGCCTGAAGAGAGCAACAGGATATATGATTTTCACAGCTAAGCATTTAAATCAAGTCATTATTGAGAGGATGAACTACTTTACTTAATAGTGAGGTCTGTCTACCATCAGTTATTTCTCCCAGGGCTGCAGGACTGGCTTATCCAAGCGACACAGTCTGCAGGAAAGGGGGCCATATACTCTGAAAAGAGAGAATTTCAAGCCCAGCTCCTAAATGGTTTCAGAGAAAAAGTCACCACAGCCATAGAAATTTCCAAGCAAAGAATGTAATCCATGCTCTACTTGCAGCTTGGCTCCTGAGGAATGTGTCCCTCAAGTAACAGTTCCCGTAGGCATTCAACCCAAGCGACAACAGACTGCTTGTCTTCTTTTGGACACAAACACTACTGCCTAATTAAGCAGTGTGTATAAAATGAAGTTTCCTTCAGTTGCTGGGGAGTTTGGCAGGAGTTGTTTTGGTTTTTGTTTTTTTTTTCAAGCTGCTCTCCATTTAAATTCAGATATTTTGTTTCTAGGCACAAAAATTCTCAAGGAAATTTATTTGAAATGTCTGGTTGATTTCTTTGTTGTTGTTGGCTCTGAACCCCCATTCTTGCTTAGCTATTTTGATCAGGCCATGACTGAGTAGCCTGCTAAGAAAACTGCTATTTGTCTCAGAAAGGATACAAAATACTCTGAGCTGGTTTTAATTCTTTTTAACATGATTAATAGATCCTTCCTAAATATAAAATATTGGAAGAGGAAGCTATCTACAGATCTGTAAGAAATTAATTTTCATTACATAGTCCACAGAAAAAACAACTTTGTCTTTAATAGAACTGGTTGGAAACAAAGCTTTATGCAACTTGCTGTTTCACAAACCTCTTTATAACAATTAGCATTTGGCATTTGAGAAGGACATTTAATAAAACCTAAATATACCAGATTATATTGACAGCAAAATGATATTGACTCCTTGCAAAAGTAAGTGAAGCTGTAGAATTTGTGTTGTCCTCATTTCCGTCTGAGTATGAAAATCCAACAACTTTAATTTCCTTAACATTCCTTGAAAAAAGACAAGAGGATGAGAAATCACTTTAATGATACCGTTATGAAGTAAAAACAAATGATGGAGCTGTAGCTATGATTACAATGATGGCTTTACTTTGGTATAGCACAGCTGATAATATCCCAGCCTTATGTGTCTTGTGCTACTTTGTGAGTTCAATTTCCCTCAGATAATGTATTTGGGTTCCATAATATGCCTCTTTGGTGAAACCAATAACTGAATCCTGTGGTAATTCCTCAGGGAGTTATAATTTATGGCAATTGTCTGTTCTCACCACTTTTCTCAGTAATTTGTTCCAATGATTAATAGCCCACTGTTAAAGACAAATAATTGTGCTTTACTTCTAATTTAAATGAGCCTGACCTCAGCATGCAGCCCTTTGAGGTTCTTCCATTTTACCTCCTCTAGAGGAAAGAGGTGTTTTGTACCATGTGATATTATTCCCCTGTACATTATACAGCAATTACATCCTTCTCTCTGAAAGAGATCAATCATATAGGTCTATAAGTCACCTTTTTTAAGAGTACATCTTAAGCCTTGACTCTCTGTCACTTTTCTCCATTCCTCCCAAATCTGCATCTGTGTGTTGAAAGTGTGGACACCAGATGTGCATCCAGTTATCAATATTGGTGTTACTCAAAAAATCACATCTTTTCTCCCAGCACTGACCCTGCTCATTTTTCATACCAGTACACAAAGAACTTTTGGTGACTGCTGGTCTTTATTCCCTCAAAACTCTTTTTCTGTTCCTGTACTGACTCTTCCAAATGCATGTATTTATTTACATTTGTGTGTAGACAGTAAGCCATACTATCTATTCTGTCTCTAAACTATCAAAGGAGGCAAAAAGCATAAATGAAGCTCCAAATTCAAACCTCAAAGCAAGTACAAAATTCTAAGTACGTCATAAGCTTTTACAGTGAGATACCTTGCTTTTGCAGGTTCTCACTTCACAGCTCAAAATTTTGATTGCATTTTGTAATCAAAAGATGCAAAAAATTAGAGATAAACGCAACAGGTTAAAGGGAAACAAACTTTATCTGCAAACATATTTACTAATTCACTTTGCTCATTACTCAAAAATAAAGATTGAATACACACATTAGTCTGAATTAAAATATTAAAATTATTTCATACCAGCTGCACAGAAAAAGAAAACAAAACCAGAAAAGAATACCAATGCAGGGAGAAAGCGGGCTATGCCTTCTCCCTGTATAAACACCTCAAAAAATGCAGTCACACTTTACTGCAAAAGACGATGATACAATTTTTTTCTCAAAAACCACTGCATTGCTGAAAGTCACTGAAGATTCCCCAAGGAGAAATTGAATTAGAGCCAAAAGTCAAACATAAAGACTGAAACCTAATCCTCTTGCCCATTTAAAATGTTCCTGCAGCTTCTGGTCAGAAAAACAAAGCACTAGGGTTGTACTGTCAGTTGTACTTGTTTTTCTTTATTGTTTTCAATACCAAATAACTCAAATATCTGAACAAGTATCAACACAACTAAAATAAAACCAGATAACCTACTCCTTTTACCACTCAATGTCAGACTGTTCTTCCCCTTCCAAAATACTCTCTTCTGGCATTAGCAACATAACAATGTTTAAAACCACAAGAAGGCATTAGAAATTTTAGTGTTACTTAGTGGGTTTATATGAAAGTTGATTGCTTTTCCACTGTCCTTTCAAGATGTTTCGGTACAGACATGGATTTAGGTACAAAAGGGAGGCCTGTGTCTTTTCAGACTTAGGATGAGCCTGAAAGCATGGCACATTTGCTGACATAGGTCCCTATTAAAAAAAGACCAAGTTTGCTCATAAATTAGCTCTAAAGAAAAATTAAGGAAGTAATACGAGCAGAGCAAACATTTATGTGTCATCTGGATAAAATCAAAGTCTTCACTCAGGAAGCTATTTTACCAGAGTCTTTGACTGTCACAGAGCAAGAACCCCTCAGGGTCTCTCTTGACAGATCTGACAGCTCACCAGGGTCTCCAGCAGGCTTCATGAACTGACATCTCTGCTTTCTCCACAGACACTCCTCTTCCTCCATCCCAGCCAGCTCCCTTAGATGTTCAAACTCCAAACCCGCTCTATTTTAAAGCCTCAGGTGTGTTGGATTCTCCTGCCACAGGTTGGAAAACTATTTTCCTGCTCTTTATTTGATCTAACAATATCATCAGCAGCTCCAAATACAGATACAGCAACATCAGGTAATTGATTTCAGCACCCAGGCAAAAACCTAAGGTATTATGCATTTTACTACTTGCAAACAAGAGATATAAAAACTAGGGCCCTCACTCTGAACATAAAAGTGTCACAAAATGTGTTTACAGTCTTCAAATGAGAAAAACATTTTAAAAATCAGGATTAACCTTCTCTAGAACAGTGCCAGGACCTGTACTACCTGCTGATTTCCCTGCTGATTTTAGGCTTTGACCTAAATGGTGCATATCTGAAGAGCTCAGGTTTTGTACGGACAAAAACAGAGCACCATCAAAAATTACACCTGGGCTGCCAGTCTCCCATTCCCTTCTTCCACCTCTCTTCCACATCAAACCAAGTCTCACTAAGAAAGAAACACTTTAGGTTCAGACAGGCTTGGGACTGCACTGTGTGAAGGAGCAGATTTCCTCCTCATCCATTTTTCTTCAGTGTTGCAGTTGAATACTATAAATCAATAAACAAGCTGTTAAATTGATTTTTTTTGGTCAAGACATTAGATGCTGAATTAACTAAGCCTTAAATAAAATAGAATTCTAGCAGAGGAAATTTCACATTCTGAATTGAATTAACACAGTTAAAAAATTCCCTGAATTTTCCCCCTCTTCCACTTTACTCTAGGAGCTGGAGTCCCTGAAAAGCAATATAACATCTGTAATAAAGCACACTAAAAACTTTCCAAACACCTCAGGGAAAATCCTATACGTTACGGTTATGGCTAGCATAACACAGTAAACAAGTATTTTAAAATATTCCTTGCACTTTATTCCCCCTCACCTTAGAACTTCATTAGCTGATATACTGATAACAACTAACCTTTAAGGCAGCTTTTATAATTCTTGTGTAGATAATCAGTATATTGAACACTTATTATCACATTTATTAATTATTACATTTTAGATTTAACTGAGGTATGTATTTCCATCTGTATCTTTCAGTTATTTATCAGATGTGTCTCCTGTCACAATTATCAAATACCCAAGAAAGTGTCCCCCAACACACTTTGTATGTCATTGGCTATATTACCCCCTGGTTTGTATACAAATATTATGCAGTTTGCTTCCTTCTTCCTTCCTTCCTCCTACATACAGGGTAATTCAACAAATAAAGAAAATATCAGAATTACCCTTTTCTCCCTCAAACACATAGAACAAAATAATACCTTGTGAAATAATATAAAAAGAATTATAGATTTTTTTTTTCAAAAATGCAAGCAAGGTTTAAGCATCCCTAAAATCAGCAATACACAGAAAAGACATAGCAATCTATATTAAATAATTTTTATAGAAAATTAATTATTTCCTTGCAATAGTGCCAGAATTAATAAATCACCATTAAAACCCTGATATAGTACTTCTAAACTGGTTATGTTTTGCTAGCCAAAACTATCCTTTAACACCAGCCCAATAAACCCAAACAAGTAGAACTGTGAATGCTACTTTCAATTACAACAAATACCTGAAATATTTTCTTAAAAAATTATTTGAAAACTACAGTTCATATGTGAAATATGCTCCAGTTCAGTGTAAATGGAACTCAGAATTAGCTTCCTAGCCCTTAAAATGGCTTCAGCGAACTGACTCAATATTAAAGTTAGGGGAAACAAGTGTCACTTAGCACTGAAATACACAATCCAAGTGGTTTAAACCAAGATTTAAGCAGTTAGCTCTACAATGCACCCACTGTACACCAAACCATCTGCCCTTTCAGCTTATTATTACTCGTGATAATAAATGAATAAATTAAAAAAAACAATCCAAATGTTTAGTTCCATACCCTCCTAACAGATAACAGAAAAAAAAATAAAAAGAGGAAAAAAGTGGAGTTTTTTTTTCTGGATTTTGAAATGTACTAAATATATTTCTCTTTAAATTTATTTCTTCAGTCATTCCTTCTTTTTAACATTGCCCTATGCTTTCAAGCTTGCAGTACATAACACACAATTCCTTCCTTTCCCTCAAACATATGGGATCACTACCACAGCATTGTGCTATTCTCACATATATGACACTTCTGAAATAAAATAGCAAAATCTCAACAATCCTGTTTGTACTAATGCACAAAGGGTAAGCCAAGCAGCATTCATCAAAACTGCTTTGAGAAGATCTAATTCTCTATTCTCAGGACAGACATTCAGTTTCTAAGTATGTCATGATATAAAACCATCTCAGTCTAGAAGTTCTTCTTGCTGAAATGGTATATTTCTATACTCTTACATCAGAATAAAAATTGAAAAAAAAAATTTGGAGGCTATAAAAGAAAGAAATTATGATATAATCAAGTCATACTTGCAGAGACTTCAAAACTGTCAGATATACATAATCAGAGATGGAAGAGATAAAACATCTGCTGTGGCAATAGAGGGATTCAAAATGACTGAAAGAGCAAGAGCAACAAACCCACAAAGTGAAAAAAAACCAACAAAGGCTTGCATTCCTTTTGCATTGCATTTGTTTTGCATTTGATATTTACTTCCCAGCCACTCCACTGAACTATTATCAAATAAAAGCCTTCACATTTGATATGCCATGAAACTGCTACAATTACTCTCTGATAATCTTGACAGCTACTGTTGACCTTTTGCCATTTGATGTGATTTTGCATAACAAGAATAATGTGTGTGACATTTTTAATACAGGAAAACTTATGAAAGAGATAAACATTTTAATGATGAGGAATATTTCTCTGTGCTTCAGGCCTCAAGGTTTGAGCACCTATTGAGGAGGGCATTGGCCATGCCATGCCCAGCACATGCAGAGCCCATTGCTGGAGCACTGCAGCCTACCCAGGCCCTCCCAACTCTTATAAGCACCATAGCAGGCTTTGATACAGCTCAAAGGTGTACAGCCTGCGCTTCAGCATCAAGCCAGCAGTGTTTACAAACATTAACACTTTCCATTCTATTCAGGTTTATGTCTGAGGGAAATCTCTAGACTAACTTCTTTCTGCTCTTCTTTTCACACCATTTCTGCTCCCTCTCTCCTAACATATGTCTGAAGAGGATGATTTCTGTGTACCCTGACAAATACTGCTGAAAACCACGACCAGCATCAATGCAGGAACCACCACTGTGTAAAAACATGAACATTCAATATGAACTTTCAATTTTATGTGTGGTCTTGGAAGCTAGTTTTAAGCTGCCTAAATTGTTTAATAAATAGCAATCTTTGATGCCAAAGAGGAAAAAGCTAGGCTACCATCTGAAAAGCTGTAATCAAAATACTTCAGTGCTGAAAATATAATATTGAACCAAGCCTAAGGTGATGATAGCTCTAGATACCAATTATCAAGGAAGGTGAAAACTAAGGATCAGCCTTTGTTCTTGATTGTATACCTTATCCCCCGCATCTATGAAAATGGTAAAATTTTATTAATGTTCTATGTATCTACCAATGAAAATTATGTAATAATATATAATATATAATTTCCTATCAATTATTGTGGCTTTTTTGTTTAAATCAAGCACTAAATATAAGGCATAATCGAAAAAGACTTAAAAAAATACAGTTTACTATGTTTGTGTTTTATATATGCAAGTTATCATTTTTGGCGACCTTATTAAATAAGACTTACAGTGAGTGATCACCTTTGGGTTTTATTAAAAAGAAAAGTTACAAAATGAGCATAAACTTACCACCTACTTATTAATTTTTGCTTTTCTGGCTAAAAGTCATCACAATCTGTACTAGAATCTAACCCAAATGACATGCAATTTACTCCTCTACATAAGGGGAAGAAAAAGTAATTTGGTGGGGAAAAAAATCCAAACAAAGCCCAAGGAGTTATTCCAGCAGATGTCTCTTCCTCCCTGAACACCTGTTTGGACTTTGCAATTCTCAAACATCAAAATGAATTTAAACCCATTGTATGTCTCAGTGACTTTTTCACAAATCAGATTATGTAACACCTGCTTGTCTCTTTCCCTCCACCTTCTTAGGACTTAGGAGCTGAATTTAGTATTACAACATCAAGTGCAATAGGAGAGCCATTAACCTCCTTGTAAGTTCATAACCACAAGTCACTTAGCTGAGTACCTTCAGTGTTTAGAGACACCTCATTTCACAATAAAGGGCAGTTAACACCTGTAAGGCAATTATATCTACCAAATGTTGTTGGCCTGGAATATGAATATGTAATTGTTCCTGCCATCTGTTAATTATACTAGTTGAATCACTTATTTAATCATATACATTTACGTGACATCTACAAACTTTTTAATAGCTTTCACAAATGCTAACCTGGCTCTCAGGCAGAACTAAGCCACCATTTATGTGTCCCACAAGGAAATGACACCATTATAGAAAAGACCAGATTTTGCAGCAGCTCGACAAGATGAAAAGCTACTTTGTGCCAGGCATCTCCCCAACCTGTCTATGCTGGCTAACAGCCTCAGGGACCAATGGGGAATATTATTACTTGAGGCAAGGGCATTGTTTGCCAGCAACAAGAATAATTGGATTGAAGACTGAGAGGAGAGGGCAGGAAGATTGTGGGTCCGGATGTGGAGGGAGCAACAGTACAATCTGATTTACTAAAGAAGCTGCCCAAGTGTTCCTCAGGTTAATGAACGCTGCTTCTGAACCTCTAAAGATAAGGAATCCATGCTATCACACAGCTTTGGCACTGAGCTTGCTCTGGTTTTTCCATTAGTACTTACTAAAGTACCTATGTTCAGCTAAGATTGCTTTAAATCATCAGGGAGCCGCAGGCCAAACGGACTTTTGGTGTTCTCCAAGGATAAGAGCACATACAACTTACATTAGTCTTACTGTAGTGGTGGAGGGGGTGTTTGGAGGTGCCCTCTGATGAGAATGTCTCCCACACCTCAGTGCTAGTCCCCTTAGACCTCCTAGGGATTACTAACATGTGCTCCCCAGCCCAAATTAGCTCCATCCTGCCACCCTCTGAATCCCAGTGGTACTAAAAGCATAAGCACAGCAGCAGAAAGCAAAATAAGACTGTGACCTGTCTCACTCTATCTAGGAGGAAGAAAGGACAAGAGCTTCCCCTCATTAATCCACCCAAACTCTTAACCTGGGATGGAAGCTGAACCAGAATTGGGAATGAAGACTGTAAATCCACAACCCCATCAAGCTGGCAGACATTTTACCCAGCTTGCCACTCTGCCTGCAGCTGCAGCCACCTGGTTGCTAGCAACTCCTGCCCAGACACAGTGAGTCTAGGAAAAGTAAAATAATGAAAGTAAAAGAACTTACTGGAACATCTAGCATAATTTTCTTGGAAATTGTTTTAATAACAGGGTTGGGATTAAGTGGTGCTGTGCATGCATATTTTGGAGATCAGCAGCCTAAACTATTCTGAAACTTTTGATGAAAATTTCAGTTCCTTCAAGATTATCTCTCTGAGTTTCTTTTGCAGATATAGAGCCATCAAAATGCAAAGCAAAACAGTGCTGCTAATCCAGCATTACAAGAAAAGACGTCCCTAGGTTAAAAAAATGATCAAAAGATCAGGCAGGTTCTTATAATTTGCATATTTAAATGGCTACTTTAACAGCCAATATTTTCATACATCTGGACAAACTCTCACTTCTTTCTGGAGAAAAAACTCTGAATTTTAGTTAGGGAAGATGTAAATTTTTGAAATAAAACCCCCTTTGTATCAGTATATCTTTAAAACTAACACTAGGTACCTTTCATGTCTAAAAATTCATAGAAGAGTATAGCTGTCATCTCATAGAAATCGACTTATAACCTGGTACAATAAAATGAGCCCCATCTTATCACTCCATCTTCACCACTGGCTATATTCCACATCGCTCAAAGCCGCTGACCTTTCCTAAAGCTGCCTAAGAACTTCAACTTCCTCTGCTGCTTGAACATTAATCCAGAACTCACAGAGGAACCCTGCTGGAGACCAAGTAGAAATAGCTATAGTGATGTTTCCAGCCCTACCTCGTGGTGGCAGGATGGCAGCTGCACAGGCACAGGGAATATAACCTGTTTGGTTGCAGAAGCCTGGGAAACACTGTGAAAGGTGTAACTTGGGGCAAACCCTTCAAAACAGCAACTCTGCCTAACTGGAAAATAGTGAAATAATTGAGATGTTCTTATAACATAAAGGTAGTTTTTTCTAACAATTCAATTCAAAGTCCAAATAAATGAATTCAGAGAAATTTGCTCTCTAATTTGCAGCTACTTTGCATATCTGCTGGTTGACTAATTATTTCTATTGAATCCTCAAGGGAAATCACAGAAAGTTATTTTATTGTCCATAGTATACCCAGAAACAGGCTACAAAACCCAGGACTTTGCTTAGATCAGGACTGTGAATGGACAGGCAAAAGCACGCGGTGCCTCTTTTGTTTCTAGTGAAGATGCTGCGCTTACCAAGCTGCTCCCACTTCTCCTGGGAAGCAGCTGCAATTCACCTTTGTGCTTCCCAGGCAGAAATGTGCACCTGAGGCTGGGGCTAAGGGTCAATTGAAACACACATCCAACCTGGCTCCAGGAAAAGGATGAGAAAAGGCAGCATGGGAGCTGCTATCTTTAAAAAAAGTCAAAAAAGCTACCAGTGGTCTCATCAGAATGTTACGGTGTTTGGGGGCTGTCTGGGAGCTGGGAACAGGAGGGAACTCCTGGGGAGGGCTGGGCAGAGCCTCACAGCTTGGATCCCGAAGTATGCAAATCCTATCCTTCTGCATACTCCATACAGACCTCAGACACCTTTGGAAGCCTCTTCAGATATGCAAACGAAGTCTCTATAGAAATTAGGAGAAAATCAAGTATGCTTTAACTACTTATGGTTAACTCAGATGTTGCAATTAATAAAGAAGTCAGCAAATAACTTAAGAAATATTTAAGGAATATGCAAAATAAAGCCCTAGACCATAGCTGTCTCTCCCCATTGGTCAGAGGTTCCCTATGTAAAGACAACTTGCTAGAACATCAGACTTTCTCCAGAGAAATAAGAAATAAATCAAAACCACATGCTGTGACTTTTTACAGCAAGGATTAGAAAAATTAAGTGGATTTCATCAGGTTTCACAAATATATCAAAAAGAGCTATGGGCTCAAGGTCTAATGTTCTAGCTATGCCTTTATGGACCTCGCCATTTATTTTGATACTAGTTTTCCCTTTTTCTTAATCAAGTGTCACTTTAAAAGCATGTGAAAAGTATTTGGTGAGGACAAGCACTGCTGGGCACTCTGCCAAGGACTATGAATGCTCAGAAGCAGCTGAGAAAGAGAAAAAGGCAACAGTCTGAACTATAATTCAAAAGCAGAAAAAAGAGAACTAGTCCAAAACTGAAGATTCAGGGAAGAAACTGGCAAAAATCAGTGTGGCATGGGTAGAGCCAAAGAATCTACTTAAATACGCTTACAGTACCCACAAGCAGATCAAGTGCAAGCAGACAAGTTTTCATTACCAATCACCATGGCAATTTTTCATATTGTTAAAGACAATGAAACTAAATTAATTCAGGCAAAGTTATCAAACTTAGAATTGAATTGCATTCTCTGCTTAGACATCTTGGTAATTAATAGCTGAATTTTATGTTAAATTCCTTATTGCCTATTATTTATTTCCATATGCCAAAGCAGATAACTATGCATTATTTTCACATTTGCCAGTCACACAGGCACATAACTTAGCCACATCACAGACACATAACTAACCATATCAATAGTGTATTGAACACACTACAGCAAAAAATTATTAACTTTCAATAATCAAAAACTCCCTTTTCCCTTGCCCCTCACACAGGCTGAGCTCTGCCTCTTACCCAGCCTGGGAAGCTGCGCACACAGTCTGTTCAGCAAACAGAGTCATTCATTCTCAGCACGAGCCATATACCCTAAAGTTTGCTTGCTTATTTTTCAGGTGTACCACTGGGTCTAATAAATTATATCATTTTCCCCCATACAGCTACCTTCTTATATCATTGCCTGTCACAAATACAGCAGTGCTACTATTCCTAAATATTTTGCAGGACAAAAATACCACTGAATCCAGTTGTAGCTGAAAAAAAAAAAAAGAGCAGTTCTGTGGGTTGTTCCCCAGGACCCCAATGCAGGGGCCCAGATTAAATTCTATCAATAACCACTTGTGAAAGAACTGTTTTAATAAGACCTCCCTTGAATCACTGAAAAATTTCATGAGAATTAAGGTTTTTGAGAGCGGAGCTCAATTTCTTCCATCAAAAAAGGTTTCTTTCTCTTCCTGAACTCTTTTGCCTTGTTTGACAATGAGTTTCAACTTTCTGGAAATCCAGTAAGGGTCCTACTGCCAAGAAACCTCTTTATAATATAACTGATTCTTTACAAGACACTTCGGAGCACAATCATCCTCTTCACTGAATGAGCTAAAGATTACTGCTAATGAGACAATTTCCCATTATCTCAGCACGCACCCTGAAGAAGAACAAATAAGACACTGCACTGGCAGTCAAAATCTGGTATTTCCTAACTAATGAAGGCTTGACTTTGTGACACCTGTGTGCAACTTTTCCTTCACAGAACATTTTGTGCTATTATGTCCATATCTTCCAGAATCATCAATAGCTTTTGAGCTTTCAAGTCCCCAGTGGAGACAACTGCAGCTTTGAGGCAATGGGGCAACAGGGAGGGATTGACAACCTAGTGATATGGAACATCACTTTGCAGGGATGACTCTGTTGTCACTTCTGCAGGTTTATGCTGGCACTTAAAAAATAGTGAGATGCAGACTACATTTCAGGATCCCTTCTCAGCTTTCTCTAAATCTGATTCTTTCTTATCTATCCAGTAGGTTGTCTGTGACCCACATGTAATTTTCCCTATACTTAACCCCCCTTGCCAGCATTACTTCTCACATTTCCTCTTTTGTTTTGTAGCCAGGCTTCTCATCAGAATGCTTGCATTCCAGTCTGTCCTATTCACAGAATCACACAACAGCTGAGGTCAGAAGGCACCTCTGGAGATTGCCTAGACCGACCTCTCTGGCTAAAGTGGGGTCAGCAATTACAGCACGCTGCTCAGGGCACTGTCCAGTCTAGCACTGAATATTTCCATTGAGGGCAACTCCAGCGTCTGCCTGGGCAACCTCATCCAATGTTTGACCACCTTCTCAGTAAAGTTTCTTCTTATGTATTTCAGATATTTCAGTTGTGTCCACTGCCTCTTCTGCTTTCAAAAGCTATTTGTACATATGGATAAATTTCCTCTAAACTTTCTCTTCTCCAGACTAAACAGTACCATCTCTCTCTGTCTCTCTTCTTATGGCACATAAACCAGTTTTTGTGGCACTAGTCATGCCATAAACTTCTCCTTTTTAGTCCCGTCTTTGCTGTCTGCCTCAGTTCTAAAAACCCTTTTTCTCTCAGTAGGCCCTGCTCCCCTTGACTTTTGCCCAGTTATTTCCAGCTTGAATCCTGGTCTCCTCTGCACTTCTTCTTTCCAGCTCCTATTCAACCTACACTCTGCTGAACTGACTTTCCATCTCTGTTTGCTCTCTCACACAGACTTTCTGCCAAGGCTTTTTCCTGTTTTGCAGGTTCTCCTCTCCTTCCTTTCTTTTTCATTCCTTCCCTGTGATGCCAGGAAATCACAAAACTATGAAGAGCACAAGGACACACACTAGTGTCCTACTCTGTTGTGTTGTCTAGATGGAAACTACTTTTGGCAATCCAGAGCAACAGCAGTAAAGATGTCCTCAACCTCTAACAGTACTAGTCAGCTGTATTCTAATATAGTCAGAATCTATGGGGGGTTAGACTTTGGTGTTTCAACAAGTCTCTGCTGGGATGTGATTTTTTCAAAGGCTTACAACTCCAATGGGATTCTCACAGGAATAGAAAAAGCCACTCCCTTGACACAAATTCCTTGAGAGGAGTCAAGTCCTTGCTTGAAAATTTAGGGATATCATATTTCTTCTCCAGTTTTGATTCAAACAAATATATAGTACTTAGTCTTTGCATCCAGAAATCTCCACAGTCTTCTGGCTGATTTTTTTTTCCCATGCAAAAGGCAACTAAAACTTCTATCAACTGAAAACAGGGCAAGCAAATAAACAGTTCTGTAACTAATGGTAAGTGGCAGTCAGCTTGGTAAACACAGTAAATCCCACAGAACTGTCCCTCCAGTTTTAATCTTGTTAAGGAAACAGCTTCCATTTATAAAATTGAGTTTTATCTAGTTCTGACAAGATTTATTGGCATTTTGGGCACAGACACTACCAAAAGCAATCATCTTTAACAGAAAACTGAAATACTAGGAAAAGTCTGCAGTTTTGGGGACATCTCTTACATCTCTTTTGCCCACACCTCTCTTCCTTTTAGTATTTATGTTTTCTGATATAAGACAAGTTAGTCTTAGAATAAAGTTAACACACTGAAAGGAGGAGAAGACCACCATTCAAAAGAACCAGTGAAGAATTTCTTCATAACTTTTTATGTGTAAGGGTTAACTGAGTGTCAGCAGATAACTCCACATCCAGAAAACTCATGCCAATCCTGAATATATGGCTTGACACCAACTGCACCGTAAGAATTTGCAACAATTCAGTAGTTATTTTTCATCATAGTGAAGTTTTTATCTTAATTTTACATAATAGGTTCCTAGAGTATATTTAGGATAGGAAATATTTTTGTCTGTCTGCTTTTCATTGCCACTAAGGATCCATTTTTATCTAACTCACATCACAGCTGAGAAGCTGACTTCTCTTTCTGAGTATAACTGATTGGTGGGAAGATTCTTTCCAATATCACCATTTAAGAAAGTGCAGAATGGATTATCCCACAAATTACTTTCTTAATTTAGTGTCAGAATAAACCGCAAGAAGCAAGGGAATGGAAGAAATTCAGAAACTCAGAAGAGAATATATGCTTAAGAAATAAGGTATTTATGAATATTTGTCCTCTTATATAATCTCACAGATTCGTAAATCTGTGTTATTCGCAGGACTGTGGGTTGAAGCAGCATTTAAGAATAGATGTTAAAGTAACTTTCATTTTTTAGCTTCTTTCAAACTTGTATACATAAATCCATTTATACTTTTCACTAAAATGGATCTCAGTCGAATCTTACTCACTCAAGCTACATTTTTGGGGATTTGGTCCTAAAAATAATGAAACAGCAGGGGAAATTCATCATAAAATATACTGTTCTCACTGGACAGATATAGCATAGCTTTAAATTCCTAAAAAAGTTTGTAGCATACTTTGGAAGAGCCAGGAAATTCTGCAAAAAATGGGAACTTTCATGTCAGTTACTCTCCATTAAATTTTTGCTCAGAGGTAAGGACAGATTGTTACACTGCATGGATAAATTAAGAAATTCAATGATGAGTAAGACCTCCTCCTCTCTGGAGAAAGTCCATGATACTTGAAAGTAGAATCTACAATGGATATGCCATGCAAAGGATGAGGCAATTACAGCAGCCTTTGTATAATTAAAAGCAGTTCTAATTCTGGCATTCTGTCAAGCACTGGAAGACAAGTAAGTGTTTGTAATTGTGGCAGTTTTCCAAATTTGAGATGTGCATGACAGGAGTAACTCCTTGCCTTGGTAACTAAACATGAACCACTAATGGGGGTCCTTTGAAAAGAAATCTGACCTAGTGGACATCAATAAGGAACTTTGGCAGATTAGGTATGCATTGTGCTCTGTGCCTGGACAGGATGGAGAGACATTTAGGAGTACAAAGTGAATTAATTAGGCATCACCATTGAAATTCACAGTTTTTCTCCAGAAAGCTGCTTCCAACAGTGACCTCCTCTAACAGAAAATAGCATTTCCATCTCATAGAAGTTGTAGTTGAAAATCTTCCAGTTACTGAGAGATAAAAAAAAAAAAAAAAAAGAAAAGAAAAGAAAAAGGAATCTGGCAGGGAACACAATGTACCCTTAGGTACAGATTTATGATAAAAACTCCTATATGGGTACACATAAGAAATATACATGCAAGTAACTGAATTTTGTGACAGAGGTTTAACATCTGACAGTGTTAAACTGTAGCTTTTAAAATCATGACTACATGGTTTTGGGAATGGGTAAGGAAAGACAGAGAGGAATGCTGGTTAATATTTATGTTCACCCACTGGTTAAACTCCATAATGTGGTTTTCCTAAAAGTTAATGTTTGACACCAGACACCTTTATGACTAATGAAGAAGAAACAAGTCTAGATGTGGACTCCAAGATATGCAGTCAACATAAAAAGAATGTGCAGTGAAATGCCTGAAAAGCCTCTTGTTGATACTTACAGCACAAGTATAATGAGTCCAGGTTGATGGATATGTAAAAACAGTATTTGTAATTATCCTGACTAGAGTGAATTTGCCATTCATCACCTCAACATTCTTGAGAAAAAAGGCAGCTTTTTTTTTTTTTTAAGGGCTATTTAATTTTTCACCTTGAAGTTTCACCAGTCATCCAACAAACTGAATTATTACTAAAATAACACAGAGCAAGGATACAGGGATATTAAGCAACAGGTCATAAGAAAGATGTTAAGATTTGACCCCTTTCCTCTCCCTGCTGTTTAAGAGGCAAGCCTAGCATACAGCGTTTGAAGTGCCTGTGGAGCTTTTCCTCTTGACAAAAAAATATCAACAAAATATACAGCTCTGCCACATTTTGAGAAGGTGAAATGCAGCATTCAAAGGTCTTGAATGATACAAATACCGTTCTTTTTAGTGAAAATGTGACAACAGAGAGAGAGAAGAATAGTGTTTCCTTCATTAGCTTTCATCTCCTTCTACTCACCGGGCAGAAAGATCTCTTTCAATATGAAACTGACTCATCAAGACGCACAACTATAAAATCTTGGATATGCTAGGCTTCTAATAAAGCCTAGTGCCGGACATATTTCCATAGATGCTCCAAAAGGAGTCCCTTTTTATTCAAATACCTGCCACGTAAGCATGTTTACTTTTCTAAGAGAAAATATGTTGTCTCTTCAGGGGATAACCATGAGTACCTTGGGAAAGGCAGAAATCGGCCTGGCCCTTCACTTTCAAAGAATACACAGCGTTGTACAGCAGGTCAAAGGGTAGACAACCTCTGATCAGGATTCTTGATGGCGTGCCTGTGCAAATGATACACACCTGCCTGCAGCTGCCATCTGGCACTGGCCTACCCCACCTGGGTTTACTGATTTTAAGTTCACTCTCTCAAGATGCTGTATTTCCAAAAAGGTGCTTTTGATTTTTCTTGGGGGCCAGAGGACTTCAGATTTCTTTTCAGTCTAGAAAAAAACCTTTGTGACATCTTACCTGTCACTTGTGTCAAATCCAGTTTATTTTACAAACAGCTGTGGAATTTGTTTCTCAAATTCTACAGATCTATTAGAAAGTGCAAGTCACAGTGGTCAGAAATTAAGACCTAATACATCTTCTTTCTACTAACGTAAGGCATGGCAAGCAACTAGCAGCCAGCGGTCAAAATGAAAATAGAAGGGAAAAGAAAGTATCAATGAAGGTACACCATCACTATGGACATCTGGGAAAGTCACAATTCTGTCCACTTAATTTATGTAACATTTGGAGGCTGTTTCCTTTTATAAACATGTTTAAATGCAGAGTGCATAACGGTAAGCAAAACCTACAACACCTCTACTTTCCTTTCAGGCATGCTACAATTCCATCTAATCAGGATAAACAATTCACTCTAATGAAACTTAAACATATTAGTGACAGCTGAACATGTTTTGCATTATATAGCTAGGAAAATTACATATTTCTCCCATATAGAAATTAACTTCTGTAACCCCATGAACAATAATTACAATCAACTAACATGAAAACAAAACACGACAAAATGCACCCTGCAATTTGTCTCCTCAACAAAATTACGCTGTACAGAAGAGAAGGTATTCCATCACTTAACTCAGTACTGGTGCACCAAATGGCGAATGAAGTTCCTTCACTTACTGCAGATTGCTCCAAATTCCCAGACAGCTAAGATGCAACAGACACCATACACATAGCTTATTTTAGATATTAACATGAATATAATCCAGCTGATCTCTATACTATGATTTCTTGTCTTTTTATTTTCTGCAATGAACAAGAAAAACTCAGAACAAGATACCTGTTATTCACACCTCAAATAGAATAGTATGGGTTTCAAATGTGAAGAAAAATAAATCAATCAAAACCACACCTTTGAACACATTATTAGGACCAGTTAAAACAACAAGAAATATACATAAACTTTAAAGAAACAGAACTTAAAAGGGCAACATTGAATGAGTTAAGATTTCATTAATAGTGCTTGCTTTTATCTTGACATACCAAAAAAAGGAAGAACATCACTGTTCATCATATATAAGAGTATCTATGACAGTAAACCAATTTAAGTCACTAAAAGAGACATCATTTGAGCACTACAATGACAAAGAATAAAAACATATGAAATTAAGATGGAAAACCCAGGGCTAGATCCATAATAGATAAAAACTGGGGTCAAGAAACAAAAGTAATGTTTTAGAATTTTTAACAACTGTCAAGAAATGCCTTTCTTCTACCTTTCCTGCAAGTAGGAGTAGTATTAATTCTATTCATTCCAATAAAAACACACTAAAGTTGCACCTTACAAGAAACACCTTTAGGTCATAGTCAGATCTGTATTTAAAAGAGCTTTAGCAGTGTTAAGAAATAAATATAAGTAATACAGAAACAAAAATATATCTCAAAATAAAGGATGTATTACTTAAGGAAACTGGAAATATAAAGCCATGAATTTTGCAGTGTCAAAACATACAAGACAGACTGAAGAAAAAAATCACTTCTGCTTAAATGAAAAAGTAATTATCTCTACCTCTGTATTTCATCAAGATATTACAATTCTCCATTAAAAGAACAGGATGGTAACACATTTTATTTTCATTGTATATCTCTCTGCCCCTTGTTTCATAAAATCACTCCTAAAAAGAGATGATAAAAATGTATTTTATGACAAGGGAATTCAAAAGAAGGGGCTAGAGAAAATTTTCTACTTCCACACCATCCTGCTTCACATGACTTACAATCTTGTAGGAAGAAAGGCGTCCTCTGGTACACATGAGGAGCAATAGTTTGAGAATACTTCTTTTGATACTGAAAGGCTGGTGAGACACTGGCAGAAGCTCCCCACTGTAGAGGCCCAGCCCTGGAAATCTTCATGTTCAGGTTGGATGGGGCTCTGAGCAATCTGATGTATCACACAATCATATCACAGAATTGATTGGGTTGTAAAGGACCTTAGAGATCAATCAGTTTGACACTGACCTGTCTCCAAATGCCATAACACCCCTATCTCCAAATCAGAGAGAGATCTGATGTGTGAACCACTTGGTGGACAAGGAATTAGCTGAACAGTTGCACTTTAAGAGTTGGGATCAAGGGCTCCATATCCAAGTAGATCCCAGTGACTGGTGGCATTCCTCAGGGGTTGGTGTTGGAACCAGAACTGCTGGTCCCAACATCTTTGTTGGTGGCATGGACTCCAGAGTCCAATGATTGAGCACTCCCTCAAAAAGTTTGCTACCCACAGCATCTCGAGTGAGGTAAACAACACGCTGCAGGGAAGGGATTCACAGGCTTGAGAGGCAGGCTGTGTGAACCTCATGAAGTTCAAGAAGGCCAAATGCAGGGTCCTGCACTGTGGATGCTGAATGTGAGAAATCAGGCAGCAGCACAGTGTCTTTGTGAAACTAAGTCACATAACTTTCTCACATAGGCCTGAGAAGTTACGAGGAGGAATTCAAACAGTCCTTGGAGAAGGGAAACAATCCTTACAGGTGTTGCCTCCTGTTGTTTACTTGCAAGAAAATGGTCGAGGGGTGTCATTTCTAATTGTCTGATGACAGGCTTGTATTGGTTTGCTAACCAATGAAACCTTATCCTTTCAAAACTGTCTATAAAAGAGGATTTGGAAGCAAAAATTTGCTCTCACTTTGCTTACAAGCTGGAGAGTCTCATGTCATTATTCCCACTGTCCCTAATACAGTAGGAGCACTGCATCTGGGCTGCACAAATACAGGCTGGGTGGAGAGTAGTGATAGGATAAGGGATAATGACTTTAAACTGAAAGAGAGTGGATTTCAATGTGATGCCTGGAAGAAATTCTTTTCTGTGAGGATGGTGAAGCCCCAACACAGGTTGCCCAGACAAGTTGTGGATGTCCCATCCCTGGAAGTGTTCAAGACCAGGTTGGACGGGGGCCCCAAGCAACCTGGTCTAGTGGAAGGTGTCACTGCCCATGGCAGGGGATCTTTAAGGTTTGTTCCCACATAAATCATTCTATGATTCTATGTTTTGGTGATTATTAGCTTGAATGTATTGTAATACACTGACAAGCTAAAAGAAATTAATGCATTCAAAAATTGAAATAGACTTGATTTTAAAAATCTGATGTTATCAAGATTTAAGTCTGCATCATAAAGAAGATGTAGTAACTCAGGGTACCAATAAGAATTGCAATGATATTCAACAACTTTTTAAACACCTACCTGGCTTGAAATCCATGTGTGAGTTAACATTTTGTATTAGAGGATGATGAAGCTGAATCATTTACAGAATCACAGAATCACAGAATTTTCTAGGTTGGAAGAGACCTTCAAGATCACCGAGTCCAACCCATGCCCTAACACCTCAACTAGACCATGGCACCAAGTGCCACATCCAGTCTTTTTTTAAACACGTCCAGGGATGGTGACTCTACCACCTCTCCAGGCAGGCCATTCCAGTACTTTATCACTCTTTCTGTAAAAAACTTTTTTCTAATGTCCAACCTGTATTTCCCTTGACGCAGCTTGAGTCTGTGTCCTCTCGTTCTGTCAGTTGTTGCCCAGAGAAAGAGACCAACTCCCAGCTGACCACAACCCCCCTTCAGGAAGTTGTAGAGAGTGATAACGTCACCTCTGAGCCTCCTCTTCTCCAGGCTAAACAATCCCAGCTCCCTCAGCCATTCCTCACAGGGTTTGTCTTCCAAGCCCCTCACCAGCCTCGTTGCCTCCTCTGGATACGCTCAAGTGTCTCAATGTCCTTCCTAAACTGAGGGTCCAGAACATGAACATTATTTGTACACTTCAGCCTGGACTTTGAGTCTATCTAAAATGAAAAGTATTAATTGCTCTTGTTCTCCATGATGTCTTTATTCTAGCCAAAATAACTCAGATATTCTCATAAGGGAAAAGAGGTGGAGAAGTGCAGAAATAATAATAATAGTAGAAGTAGCTTCTGATCAAAATGAAATCATAAACCCTTCAGCCAAAATCAACAACACCATGTAAGCTTGATATCCCCCAGTTATCACACCCCTTGGAGGGTGCAAGGGTATCTCTGTGGGAAGCTAAAGAAGCAGCACCAATTCATTCATTTTCAGTTTTAAAATTCAAATTGAGCTGCCTGCAGAGAAGCTGATAAGCTCTCTAGTAGAGTATAAAGTGTACACAGACCTTAAGATCTAGCACAGGTGGATTATGTGTAATGAAGTAAAAGGAATAAATATCATCTAGGGTGAACAAATCCATCACAACTGTTATCCATGCAAGCAAAACAAAGCACAAAATGCAGCTAGAGTTATGAATATAAATATCTAGAAAAGTATATAAATATTACATTTACAAAAATGTGCTCCGGAGTGCCCAGTAAAGTGAACTTCCATGGTACACATTATATTTTAGGTGAACATAAAGCAGAAGGTAGGGAGCTTTCTCTTTCAACTGTTTGGTTAACAAAGAGTGGTCAGAAGAGCAGAGGAAATTTTTATAAGGAGTTTCCTTCAAGTTAAAAAAATACTTCATTCCACTCTTGCTTGAATAAATGCTTATTTATTGCAACTTACCTGTTGTATTGCACAAATGTAGCTAGTTCTTGTTGCACTGGGTGTCCCTGTTTACAGGAAGTGTTTGTAAACCCACCTTCCCAGAAACCCCTGTACCTGTATACCTGACACCACCTGGTGTCCACCTCTCCTGGGGTCTGCCCCCATTGGCCGGCAGACCCTCTCCCCTCTGCCCTCCTTCACCGAGGGCATAAAGCCTGGTTCCGAGGAGGCTCTGCCTCTCTTTGGATCTCCGGGACTGCGTGGTGTAAGCTCGGCATTAAACAGCAGGACTGTTCCTGGGGAACCGAGAGCGCTTTTTGTCTTTTGCTTTTGTCCTCGCCCCGGTTTCCTTCTGAGGTTGATCTGCTAGCCAGGCTTGGACCCTCGTGAGCGGGAACTGGGGCACTTACCTACACATTCAAGGTTGCTATACACTGCCTGTCATATAACACCTCTACCTCTGTTGAAGCCACAGCCATGAAACAGGGGATAGTGTTACCCAAGATCCTGGGTGCTTTCTTCTTTTGGGTTTGGGCCAGTTTCCTTTCCTCCTTATTCCTTATTTATAATCGCTCCTGATAAGAATGCCTCAAAAAACACAAAACAGCAAAACAAAACAAAAAATCCCAAAACACAAAAACAACTAAACAAAACCATTAATGTAAAGTGGCTAAGACAATAATGCTCCATGTTTCCTTGAGCTTTTTGTTTATGCCAGTCTCTTGTTTTTATCTTCTAACTTATTTGTAGCAAGGACTGATTTTTGTTTTTTCTTCAGACATGTACTGGGTCTGTCAGAGAAGAGCCCTATGCTATTTCAGAGGAAAATGGATGACTTTCTGCCACACAGAGGAGATAATTTATAAATTCCCTAACACTGGAAGCAAATGAGTTAAAAAGAAAAAAAATGTGTATAACTACTTGGAATAAACATTGGTGAATGTTGTTCACCATGGTAATTCACACTATATTAGCAAATATTCTAAAGCATTTTGATACTCAAACCATTTTGAAAATAGGAATATATTTCAGGAAAAAATTATATGGTAAATGAGCCAGAGTGCAAATTAGTATTGGCTGTAATTCTGTTCCATTTAATTTGTAAGTTTGGGCTCGCTACATATGGGCAAACTCTCAGAAAACTAGTGCTTCTTTACTGCTCCATTTGCAAATGCGTACTGGGGCAGTGACAAGTTGTAGAATTGATACTTCAATATTCTTTCTTGAGCAGTGAATCTAGCTTCATATCTTGCTTGCCAACTCTACATATGATGCACAATTGCTTTAAATATGAACATTTTTCCAATACAAATGAATGGTCTAAAAACATACACCAGAGAGGCAAAATGGAAACATTCTCCTTGGTTTGTTGTAATTAGCAAAATATTTACTTTAGGTCAGTACCATTGTTAAATTTTGAGACCTAGCTTCTACATTCCTTCCATGTAAACCAAATTTCAACTCTCTCAAACACACCAAGGTCAGTGAAAGATTTGATTTTCAGACTGTCGGCTCGGAAGTAATTCTGTTCTAGCATATATTCACAATATTTATTGCACTCATCAACTCCCCACTTCAAATTACATATAATTTAGTGAAAAAGTATTGATGATACTTAAAAATACCTGTTCTAACATTAAAAACACTACATCAAGAACAGCAAATAACAAGATTCAATGCCAAATAATAAATATGAAGAAAAAAATAATAGGAGCAATAAATATCAAGATAATATTGGTATTGGAAAGCAAAGTATTAGTGAGTATTATAAAAAGACACTTTCAGAATTTGAAGTTGTAGATGGAAGATTAAGACTGTTAAATTTCTTTCAGGGTTTCAGGTTATATAGTTAGTTTTTATATAAAGCACTGATGAGAGCTCATTTTTATTTGAAAACTCAGACAACATTCATGCCACAGTTAACCATGTGATGCTGCTTGGCTACATCCTGTTTTTATGTCAGCAGCACAGGTACCTATGTAGGACCAGAGATGAGGCAGTACTGACCTCAAAGCAGGTGGGGGCTCTCTGAGCCTGCTCAGGTACCTAGGAGGTTTTTCTGCAGTCCTTCCAGTAACTTAAGATGGCTAGTTTAAAACTTTGCCCAGGTTTACACACATTTCAGCAAGATTTGACTCTATGACTTGCATATCTTCCAGACAGACAGAACCTGAATAGGAAGTCAGAAATAAATCCCTGAATTCCACTTAAGTATGTATTTCACTTAATCATTGGAAAAACATTAATTTTAGCATGTTTTAGTTACCTTTGCAGGTATGAAGAGGTTGTAGTTAGCTGTGCAGGTTAAGAGCTTCTCTCTACTTAACAGTCAACACTTCTAGAGAGCCTAAAGGTTAGGGAATGCTTAAACTGTCCTGAAATATGCCATGGTCAATAGGGGCACATACTGTGCTTTGGATGCAGGCTTATCCTTTCTTTTCTCTCCCAGTTAGTTCAGTGCCTTTTTTTTTTTTTTTTTTTTTTTACAAAATTTTGGCTTAACTAACAGATTTAGTCATGGTGAATGCAGCTCTGCAGCTCACTCAGCAAGTTCATCCATCCCCTTTGGCAAAGCAGATGACTTCCAGATGCCTGTATTCTGTAGAGGGGCTTTGGGGTTGTGCTGACAACCCGGCAGCATTTCTCTCTGATTTCCAGGAACAGTGACCCATCATGGCCCTTCCTTGCAGGACAGCTCTGGACTCCCACCTCCACATACTACATAGGGTCAGGATATCCCAAATACTACTGGAAGCCATAAACTCTGCTTTTCACCAGCTGCCTGTGACAGCTCATTCTCCCTAAAGCAACCTCCATCTTGGTTTCTGATTTCCTCTAAGAAGCCAAGTCAGAAGATATTGATAAAATAACTTAAAATGGAAACCTGAGACTCAAGTGACACAAAACTAGCAGAGTCACCAGCCCTGGGTGTGATAGTGAGGCAAGACAGGTATTTCAGAGACTAAGGAGATGGAAAATCTCTGTTGGCCAACAGGAATAGATCACGGAAATTTTGGCCAAAGCTGGGTTGTGTGGCAGTCTGAGCTGCCATTCATAACTATACAGAAAACTTCATTTTCAATATAGGAAGGAAAGAAAGAATGCTAGACATTGCAAAATGATTTAGTTGCTCCCCAAATGTTATAAATTTAACAAAATAGAAGGACATAGGCTTCTGCTGTGGAATAGCTCTATTTTGTAAGGGATAATGAGAGGAAAAAAGGAGAGCCTGCCCATCTCAAAGCCTTTACAGCTGTGGTAAACATAATGAAAAACATCAACACTTCTGAACAAATACTATGCCTGATTCCTCTCTGTGGACCTATTGGCAACCACAAACTCAATGCATGACCATAAACTCTATTAAAAAGCAGCAAAGTGCAGGAGGAAAGATACCCTCAAATTATGAATCTCTGATTAAGACAGTCAAAATTCTCAGCAGTAAACCAACAAAATAGGTTAAATAATCTAAATATTCATTAAGTTCCATATTTCTTTCCCTCTTATTCTTTCTGCTCTTTATGCAAACTAATCAGGAAAGTAAATGTAAAACATAATGTTAAAATCCTTTGTATAATGTATTTTTCTGTGCCCAGTGGTATCTGAATTCACTCAAATGACATATTCAGTAACAACTGTACATATTAAAAAGGTATTTTGGGTTTTATGTCTGAAAAACTACAGTTCTATCCTTTATGGATCATCCAACCCCCTAACAAGAAAATTCATTCTGTTTTTGAACTCTACTGGACCAGAAACCACCAAACCTGATGAGCTTTAAGCCTGATCTATAGGACTGTTAAAATATAACATGTAACCCAAGTCAGGCATGGCTCCAGCACAGGAATCTCAGCCTTCCCTTGGGACTCATTTCTTCCTCTCTTGCCACAACAGAAGCAGCTTGCTCATTCTCCTGACTCTCACTTTACAGAATCATTAGCCTATTAACCAGCTGGATCTGAGAAGCAGGCTCCAAAACTATGAAAGAGCCAAGGGCACACTGAAAAAGGGAGGCATGATTCACCTTGTCCCTGGCAGTACCCCTCCAAGAGAGCTTTTCCAAATATCCAGTGGAAAGGACAAAGAGGCATGTAGAATGGATTCTGGACAGGCTGAACAGACCAGAGGGGAGTTTCCCTCTCAACCCCACACAGTACAATCCCCACAAAGTTTGACATTGATGTTTTAAATTTACCTGGGCTACTTTGACCAACTAAGGAATAACAGCTCAAAATTTAAAGCACCAATGAGCCATGAGATTTGGGACAGAGGGGAAAAAAGGAAGTATGCCCTAATGTTCCCTTCTGACAAACCAGGCATAATATCGTATTTCTCATCTTTTATACTTTCAAAACTTAATTTTATCCCTTAGAGGTTTTAAAGACAATATTGTAATACCATGAAAATGTAATGAAATGAGTACCATGAAAATATTGGCAAGCTCAGAAGACCTTCCCCATCTCCTTTTCCATGAAAACTTCTGTTGAGTTGTTCTGTCCTCTGATAGTAGTAGCACAGGAGGAAATGCAAAGGAAAATTTCTGTGGCCTGATCCTGACCCTCTGAGGCAGACTGTCTTGTCTCTCAAACACATCACACTGCCATAAGGAACTAATGATTGTTAGGGTACTTTAAGAAAGTAGCAACACAAAATACAGGTCTCGTGGAAGATAATACCAGTTAGTCACCATTTTTAATAATTTCAGTCATAATTTCTAGTTGAAAGCAAAAATGTAAATAAACTTGTCAGTTTGGGATGTAGGGGCGGCCATGAAACAGGACAAAAAGCTAATCCTGAAACATGAAAAACAGATCAGGAGCCAACTACTAGTATCTACCCTTTCTTCTTTTCTCTTGTTAAGCATGTCCGTATTTTCTTCTTCTTTATCCAGGTTGTCATTCAGACAACCCTGACAGGAACCTAAAAGGAGGTTTGCCCTTTCAGAATCCATTCCTCTGTCCATAAAAATCTCCCTTCACCATGACTAGAAACATCTTTGGTTTTAACCTTGGATGCGAACACAGTTCAGCTGAATTGCTGTAATTCTGCTGGGACTACTTAAATTAATAACTAAAGACATTTTTATTTTCAGGGCTAGGATGTAATGATAATGCCACCTGAATTTTTAGAATTATCAGAGCCAATGCTAGAGAAATTTTGACAAACATGAAAAAAATTTCAAAAGCAGTTCAGACACTTTGGGCTTTGGAGTCACTAAGGGGTTTTTTTCAGCTGTCCTACAGCTTTTGTATTAAATTCTGTACTTTTTTTTTAATATGACAAAGACCACATCAAAGTTGCCCGCACTGTGAAAAACAGGATCAGTTAGTGACAGCTGCATTATTCAGTAGCAAACAACACAAAAGAGATGTCATATCCCTGTAGTCTGTATCACATTCTAACAGAGGCTTTGCAGTGACTTTTTTGCAGTATTCTTCAGAAGGTTGTCAAAAACACCACCCACTCATGATAACTGTTCATAATTAAGAAACATGAAGTAAAATAGCTTGTGGAATATATCAGCTACCCTAGTTTCTCTATTGCTAGCAACCATTCAAACCACACTCAAGCCTCACTGTTAGTAGCCTTAGAAGTAGCCCATGACAGCCAAATAAATTACTAAGAGGTGTTTAAATCCCATTCAAAATCCTGCTAAAGACATTACAACTATTGACATGGTAAGAGGGTTTTTGGGGGTGGGTTTCTTTTTGGCTTTGGTGAGGGGTTTTTTGGTGGGAGTTTTTTGGTCATTCTCTATCTTGTTTGTTTGTTTGTTTAAAATCAAACCAGAAACTATTTATGTATTCTGCTAACTTAACCTTTAGTCTCCTCTAAAGGTTCAAGAGAAAGGTGTTACATATTTGTGTACCTCTGTAAGTTTGACTGCTCAGCCAGAGGGGGAGACAGAAGCAAGGAATTACAGGCCAATCACCCCTAATAAAGTTACAGATGGAAAGATAACAGAAGCCTTTTAGAAAATGAACAGTCACAGAAAGATTTGTAATTCAATTTGTTCAGGGATTTTAGGGTTTGAAATAGCTGACAACCTGACGGGAGGATCTATCACTAGGACAAGATTTAAAAGTAAAAAACAACTCTTTAATTTTTACAAGGAGAAACTGAAGAGAGTGAAAGCAGCCCATACTCACATTCCAACAAAATCCAAAGACTTAATAAGGATGAAAAACACAAATTTGAAAGACCATTTGTTTCCAGGATCATATTGTGTGTATTGCAAATCACACAACAGGATATAATTAAGCAATAACACATGCCAGGCATAAGCTTCTGAGCAGTCAGAAAACACTATAGATTTCAGAGAAAAGAAAAAACAAAAAACAAACCAACTAAACCAAAGCAAAAACCCCCACAGTTTACTTGTTACTTATCACAGTTTGTACAGATTTCCTACTGGTGCACTAGGCACACACTATATATATATTCACTCTGGTGTACAGACACGTGAAACTGTGTCCGATCATATCTCATAAATCCTTAATTACTTCTTATTTATAGATCAAGGCCACTTCTGAAGACAATACAAAAGGCAGAATCTTCTCTGTTGAGATCCCTGTAATCCTTTTATAAAGTGCTATGGGTGATAGAAGTTAACCTTAGCATGTTACTGGCACGTTTTTTTTTTTGGTTGAGAACTCCTCTGTCTTAGCCTGTAATCATTTTGTGATTCTACTAACAGCAGATGGCCAGCTGACCATGCCACACACAGGGAAAAACACCAGTGTTTTCTCCATAGGTCTAACTTTAAGGATAAAAACAGTGAGATGTTTTCTTCTTAAAGTGTGCTCAGAGTTATGCCTTAGAGTTTCATTTGTTGCAAGTGAGCAGCAGTTGTTCATTATAAGTCAACCAATTTATATTCAGCTGTAAAGTTATTACTATGTGTGTTGCAATTTAGATTTAAGCCTTTATAGCACGGGCATCTTCTTTAAGAAAACTAACGTCTAAGCAAATCGAGATCAAGAAGCAGCAACAGTGCAACAGCAGTTTAAAATGTGCTTTTAAGTAAAATCACATTGCTCTCAGAATAAGGACCTCTGAATAAAACAAGAAAAGAAAATAGTTTTACATAGTTTCACTGAGCATTTCGGTAAATAATTGCTCTGCAGGGATGCACTAACACTTTATTGTGCAGTTCAACTCTGAAGTCTTCAGTTACCTGAAAAAGGCAACAGGAGATATCCACTCTGGGAGCACTGCTCCCAGAGTAGGTGATGGAATCCTTAAAACATACCAGCCATGATGACAAGAACAAACCATAGGTGAAAAACTGATTCTTTACTTGCTCATGAGAAAGATCTAACTGTTGACTTACAGTCCTCCACCTAACTTTGTTTATTCTACAGCAGAAACACAGGTCTAACACAATTCAGTTTTATTAAACTTCATCTGCTTTACAAGAAACTGACTGAATATATGGGTCCCCTTCCCCCTCAGAGGAGGGATGAGCCCTGGAGGATCTCAAACCAGTTCCACTTGGACCAGTACACAAAACCGTGAGCAACTGACATGTGTTTAATCCTGGCTTATGCTTAGGCAAGTTGCTGTCTTCCTGCTATAAGTCAGGGATTTCAGGGGCAACTACCCATGGAGGGGACACATATCACACCATTCAAATAATTATCTACATCTCAGAAATCTGTTGGAAACAAATAAGCTGAAAACTTCAGAATTATTAGTTAAGGGAACAGCATATGCCTATTTAGAAATTACAAAGCCACTTCAAAAAATTATGGCTGGAAGCCTGAAACTCACCACAAGCTTTCCTCTGCTCAGCTCAAAATCAGCAGCCTTTCAAATATGATACATACTCAGTATACTGTGCTGTTTATTAATAAACCTCTCAGTTCTGAGGGAACCTTAGAAGCAAAAATGTTAAGCTACAGGAAAGACAAAACCTCGCCCTTCCCCTCAAATATATCGGTTACAGTAATTGTTCTTGTGGAAACAATATGGGGTGCCTGCTAGCTATAAAACAATTTTAACAGTGGCGCTCTGGTCTTAACTGATGTGAAGAATCGCTGCTTGCTGCTGCTACATCAAATATGTTGTTCACATGTATATAAAATATACATTGTGTCAAGTGTCTGTGGCAAGACTAAGAAAAGAAAGTGTATTCTATGTTTGGTTGATACATATTTTGCAGCAAGTGAATTTAATTTCCTTCCTTCCCTCCCTCCCTCTCCTCCCCCGCCCCATGAAATTAATCTACTCCCTAAACCTTCCAGTGCTTTTTTCCCCTCCAAATGAGAAAAAGTTTTCATACACACATCCTTTGGTCAAAAACAATAAAACCTATGAGGATTTTTTTTTTTTAAAAGAGGAAATGCAAAGGATTCCAGATTCCCCTGTCCAGCCAGACATGGCTGTAATCCCCAAAGTACCCATTGTGATTGTGATCTATGGATGAAAGATAACATCCACTTGCCAAGTTCTATTATAAGTCTGTGTTTTTATGTTGGAAACTTGCTCGAAGCTCAATTTCTGCTACATTTAGCCTTTATGTATCTTCACTGAATAAGGAAAGAGGCAGGAAATACATACTTGAGATTTCTAAAAAAAAAGCAGCAGATTTCTACACTGACCTTGGAAGTTCCCTACATATATCTTATTCCTCAGGGCAGACATTTAGTGTAGAGCTCAGAAACCCATTACATTCAGTTTTGGAAAGAAGCAACAGCATAGTCAAAAGAGCACTTCTTTAGGACTTAGTAACAATAGTTTACAGAAGGGTTATGTTCCAGTCCTACTCACTTTTAGAACTTAACAACAAAGGAAAGAAAGAAAAAAGATGGAAAAAAAAAAAAAAAACCAAACAAAAAAGAAAGAAAGAAAAAAGATGGAAAAAAAAAAAAAAAAAAACCAAACAAAAAAAAAAAAAAAAACCCAAACCAAAAAGCCCAAACCCACAAAGGAAATAAAAGAGAAAAAAAATTTAAATGAAAGGAGAAAAAAATTATCAGAGAGAACCATACACCATTCTGTAGGGCAATCCTGCCTTCTTACTCAAGAAAAAGATAAGTCACTGTCACAAAATTCTCCTTCAAATACTGGTTGTGCCTCCACCCATGTGTCATTCAGATTAACTTTTCAGGACAGAAGGTAGTTTTCCATTATCTCTCTTTATTTACACAGAACATCTCTTGTGGGCAGAGCAAATTAGATTCTCTTCTCTTATGACCTTTTATTCACAGCAATTCCCTGTCTGGATAGTAAGCAGGATACACAATGACAAAAAGAACAGGGGGGAAAGAGACCTCACAAACAGTTCAAGAGAGGCACTGGCTAGGAATGAAACTGCTTACTGAGTGTGATGCCTTGAGAGGCTACTGAGAACAGAGGCTGGACAGAGTTAAAGGAATAAAGTAGGTATTTATTGAAAGGCCTTCAAAGGATGGACCTTGGGCAGCACAAGAGCCTGGCCAAGGCTACACCCAAGATGGACGATGGATCACACATGTTCACACTTTTGTAAGTCTGGGTCTCTTTGCATATCAGGGTTAATTGTCCGATTACAGCTTATAAAGTCCCATCCTCCCCGTTTTCTCTCCTCAATTTGCTGTTGTTTATACTTTTTGGGCCTGAAGCTGTAACAGTGTCCTTGGTTTGGGGCTGGAAAAGGATTGTTTTGTCTAATTAAACTGTGAAGAGAACAGTTTCTTGCTATAGTTCTTCAGAACTACATACTAATGCAGTACAGAATCTGGAAAATATGAAAGCTAAAACTTAAGGCATCAAATGAAGTCAGCTTGGAAACAGGTGCTGGCTCAGGATTATGTGCATCCAAAAATCACCACACAGATATTTTCTACACAATACTAATAGTGAAGGTAGCTGCTAAAGATTTATTTATCTATTTAGAAGTTAGTTCTAACATATATTTTGTGAGGTTATCACCCCCAAGAGCAGCTTTCCACAACATACAGATTATTCCAGAAATTCCTGACTTGGCCTGTGGACATGGCCAAGAAGAAATGGTTGGCAACTGTTTGAGAGCCTGCCTGTCTGTAGCTCTCTGTAGTTTAACCACTTTGGGGTTTTTTCTTGCACTTACCATCAGAGCTTTATTTTCCACAAGTTTTGGTCCACCCACAGTGTCCTATTTTATCTGACATACTAGCTGTTTTATCTGAAAGTAATTGCAAGTCTTGTAATAGTTTACCTGTGTAAACTGTCTGGGGTCTCTATTCAAAGCCCTTTTTCCTCCTCTGGCATTCTTTACCATCAGAAAAAACAAACAAACAAACGAAACAAAACAAAACAAAATGAAACAAAACAAAACGAAACAAAACAAAACAAAACAAAACCAAATAGTAGACAGTCAAGTACAGCCAAATTTACCTTGGTTTTACCTTTCTCCTGAGATCTCCTTTGGAGACACAACACTTTTGACATGAGTGCTGTGTACTTTAGAATTCTGAAACACATATTTCCTCCATAATTCTCTGACTTTTTTACAACTATTTTCTCCTGCAATACTTTACTGCAGTTAAAGTGCTGGAAATGTTCCTATTTCCATTAGCTTTCAGCTGGGTTGGACTTTTAAGATTTGAATTCTTCTATTCCTAACACTGACTTATTTTATTCATATTTCCCATTCTATTCAAACAATGGGTGAGAAATAGGCATCATTTAATGCTGAAGTTTAACTCAAGCCCTAACACATGACATTTCATAACATGACTAGTTCTAGTAGTTATCTTAAAAGCCAAACATCATTACAAGCCATTAATGTTTCTGCTGACTCAAATGCTGAATAGCAGTCAAATGCACTAGCAAAGTAGTTAATCATGTATTATAAGTCACAAAGGGATCCAGAATTAATGCTGAAATTCATCTATCAGCACATGTTAAGAATATAATTAAAATAGTCAGAACTGATATTATACAGAGATTCTACATGAGACTAAAAATCTCATGGAGAATCTAAATGCAATGAAATTTCTAAGAATTAGAAATAGTCATCCTAAACCTAAACTTTCAACAATGTCATTTTCCCCCCATTCTTCATCAAGGATATTTTTGGGGCTTTTTTCACCATTTCTCCCTTCTGAATCAGTCAACAAATGCATAAAACAAGCATTTCTGGAATAACCTTCATTTCCATAGCAATAGATTGAGAGATCAAACTCAAGATTTTCAATTACCAGCTAAATTTATACAGTAGAAGAGACCATAGTACTCAAAAAATCCCAAACCAAACGAAACTGCACAAAAATAATTTAGAAATAATCCACAAGTTCCCTTACCCAGATTCTGCATTGTGGAAAAACAGGATAAAAACACAAAGACTATGATAATCTAATCAACTTCTGAATTTCCTTTTCTGTGTGCATGAGCAGTAGGTCTTATGATAAAAGCTTTCTTTTGAAGGCTGATTGTTGGTATGATATATTTTAGAAAGTCCTAATTTATAAAGAAATGCAAGCAAAAAAATGTTTTTCACAGTTCTCACTCACCGTACTTCTCCACGTATGCTTACTAGATAATTATGTGTTTTATGATTATAGCAGGAAGCAATTTAAAACACTAGTATACTTGAATTTTTAATTAAAATTATATAGTGTCCTCATTGCTTACTGGGGTGTGTTATAATTATTTAGCTTAGTACCAACCATTAAAAAAGTAGAACTATTACTTACTGAATGACATGAGACAGATGGTTTGTTTGTTAAATATTGTTTCTAACTTCTTCCCTTTTTGGTTTTTTTTTGGTTTTTTGGTTTTTTTTTGCTCACTGTCATATTGTTCTTAAACACCACAGTGTTTGTCTAAGCACCAAATAATACAGACTGATGAGCCTGGCATTATAATTCTTATTAATGTATGTCTTCCTAGATAATAACCAGATTTCCCTGAAGTTTCATAACTTCACATAACAAAATGCTTCAAAAGTAACATACTAGAAAGAACTTTTTAATAGGCTTTTAGAACCCATGAAGAAGTACTCAATAAGGAGATACATACTGCTTAAAAGCAAAGGGGTTTTTTTTTTTGGTTTTTTGCAATTTCACAAAGTGGGAATTTTTGAAGAAATCAATGACTAGACAAAACATATTTGAGATTTATGGTCTCAAATTTCCTTTCTGATGACTACAACTCTGAAAATGGGCTTTGACTGTTCATGGCTCACATGACTTTTTATAGCTTCTGTTAAAATAATAGCACTTAAAAATACTTCTAACAGGCAACAACCCTTCACAACAATTTAAAGCTCTAAAACTTCAGATAAAATACTTCATCCTCAGATCAAGCTACCAATTAGATATCATGGAGAAAATGATACCAGATCTACATGGAAGCACCAACTTTATACTACCAGTTAGAGTGGTTTGGTGGTCAGAAGCCACTGATGGAGCATCTCTCGAGCTGGCCTGCATACAATGTCTGGGACTGCAGTAAAGTTTACAAACATAAAACCATGAAAAAAATGAGTTGGTTGAGTAACATTTTAAATGCCTAAGCTGAATGCCTCAGTCTGCATGCACCTTTCCCCTGGGTACAGGGCTTCTGGTGCTGAAAAACATTTTAAGCTGTAGAATCTCCAAGATTTCCTATTCCTGCTACCCCAGGGCCTTTCTTTTCCCACCAGAAACCTCAAAATTCAGTATCATGTAGGTACAAGCAGTGCCCTGGAGCACAGAGTAACAGCAGAAGCGAACATCCTGCGACTTCTCAGGCAAGCTCAAGAGTTCAAGAGCAAATGTCAACTTCCCTGCCACAAAACAAAAGTGTTGAAGAGGGACCAAATAACTGGAAGAGCTATTCTGCACTGGCAAGGGGACAATAAACCTCACAGAGCTCATGACAAAATTATCCAGGCACAAGCAAAATGTTGACTCTGAGGTGGAAGCCAACAGACTTGCATTCTATTAGATCTTTTTTTGAAACACAATAGGTGATTTCTCCATTTCCTTTCAAAAAACCCAAAAAAGTCCTGCTTCATACAAATATCTGCATTTGATCTATGTAGGGATTTTTATAGCAAGTGTCAGGTGATTTCTTCAATCGGAAACATAGAAGACTGAGTCCTGAATGAGAGGAGAATGCTTCCCTCAGAGAAAAGTGCTCATTCTCCTCCCCTGCATTTTCAGGTCGCCTGAAAATTATCAGTGGCAGAAAATGGCTGTGAAACACAAGGGAAGAAAACAAGGTACTGAAATGTAAAATGAAACAATTCTATGTATGATCCCAAGGAATGCTTATATACAGAGTTGTAAGTTATTTTTAGTTCAAAATAAGAATGATAAGAAAAAGATAAAAAGATAAAAGATAGGATGGAAAAATAGAAAAAAGAAAAATTAATTAAGTAAAACAAGAAGTAAAACTTTTTCTCTGGATGTCTCAATATAATTGTTGCCAGGTAGTTTTTATCCTTTTTGCAAACCAGCTTAGCTCAATTTGAAAACAAAACATTGTGTCAAAATCAAAGAAGAGGCACCATTTCATTTTGAAGCCACTGAAATGAAATATTTAAGCTCCCAATATTTCTCCTCCGCAGAAACTACTGGATGAATTGCATCAAAACAAGCAAATAGCTTTGATCAATACCACACTGTGCTTTCCAGTTAATACACTATTTGCATAAACAATTTCATCAGGCATTACCATGAGTGCAATTGAGACCACAGAAGTAAGTCAATCTGCCTACTGGATAATTTGCTGTGGGATGCAAACTACACCATTGCTTACAGTCAAGGACAAGAGACAGAGTAGCCAAAGAGAAAATTACATTCCCAGAGGTCCCCCCCACACCTTCCCCCAGCCAGTGATGCGGCACTGCCACATGTGTCTGCTGAAACAACAGGATGGAGAGCACTTATGATAAAATATTTGGGATGTATCTACTTTTCCTTCCCAGAGAAGGATAGCACTAGAGCCATCACACGTGGGCAGGTGGTCCTGTTGCTGAAGACTGCCCTCAACAGACATGAGGATAGGAGCAGACTGCCTGCTAGGAAGGGTGGAAAAGGCGCAAAGTCACAATGCGTGCAAATCCCCAGAGGCATAACCCAGCCTAAAACTGCATCACTACCTTCCTGTCCCATGTCAGTTTTGCATTCCTTCCCTCAGTACAAGCACTAACCCCAAGAGACCAGGTGAAGCCAGATGAAGGCTGGTGAGGCAGCAGGGCTGCTCTTCAGCTGCATCACATGAGATGAGTTTATGCAGGCCCTCAGCCACACCTTAATGGAAACAAATGCTGTGATGCAACAATGTGACCACTTGGCATGAGGAACAGCTCCATTTGGGATGGAGGGCAACTTCACTCAAAGGCAACAAAATGAGCTCTCCTTTCCCAGGGACAAGCCCGAAGAGCCTGTGCACACGTCCCAGTGAGGCAAGCAAGCGGTGTGATGCTCAGATGCCCAAGTCCTGGAACAAAGTGAAATTGTTTTGAAGTAATTGGTTTCTGGCATAAATTTTCTGCAGAATAACAAATGGAGGTTGGCCTTATAATTAACAATTTCAGGGGCCTTCTAGAATATGAATCAGAAGGAAGCAAAATTTGAATATTGCATTAGGGAGAGTTCACATCCTAGTAGCCCTATGTGGACTGTCAGTGTGCATTCTAGCAGCTCGTTATGATTTATCTTCATCAGCCATAGGCTGAAATTACCAGACTCCAATTACTTTGCTTCCCATGTTCGAGAGAAAAAAAAAAATTATGCCAGGCTTACCACAGGAGATGGTTTAAAATGCCTGAGGTAGAGAAAGTAATCTACTGTTCTCTGACATTTGCTGCCTGAAAGTCATTCACATTAACAACCATTCAAACTTGTTTAGTGCAAAGCAATTGCTTCTATTTTCCTCTTGTCAGTAACATTAGCTTCAATTCAAATTTAACTCTTCAAAAATTTCAAAATGTAAAATGAAATTCAGTGAGGCTTGTCAGGGACATGTAAGGGTCTTGACAGAACATACTGTCACTGAATTTGTCTTCCTTAATCTGCTAATTTTGAAATGTCTATTTTTGAGGGAAAAAAAAATCTGATGATCTACACTTCTTTTACTGTCACAGGATAGGCAAGAGATTTATGATGATATTTACCAGACTCACATTTTAATACCTCCCCTAACATAACAAGGACTACAGAGGCAGAAAAATAGATGCGCTCAATTTAAACTAACAAATTAAGCGATTATTTATGAGAACAACTCGTGGTTTAGTTACATAGCAAAATACATTTAATAACTTAATATCCCATCACCATGAGTAGACTTGTATAACAGGCCATTAACTTCTAAAGACTTCAGGCTTATAAGGTTAATATCTTCAGTGAGAAGGGGAAGCAGGTTAGATGGTTAAACAACAGTAGCTGTCACAGACAGCTCAGAGAGATGCTGAGGACACTGGCTTTCATCAACATTCTTTCTTCATGTCACACCCACTCAAGCAATGCTTTTTTAGTTTTTCTTATAGTTAAATAAAATTAACAAAAAAACCCACAAGACATACACACAGCTTCACATTTTTGGTATAGTGCTTTTAAGAATAAAATACTTTAAAGCTGTATTGCTGATGTGTCCTCTGAACATACCCACGTTGGCTGTGGAGGTGGGGACTGCAAGATCAGAGGGGAAAATTAATTTTTATTTTATTTTTTATTTGTGAAATCAAGAAAAAAACCTGCATGCAACTTCATGCTGGCTGCAATAGATTCAACTACATTTCAAGAAAATTAGTACTGTTAGAGTTCTTTATGATACAGCATAATCCAACCCAAGAAAAAGCCAAATAACTTCTTATATGCTAGAAAATGAAAGTAATAAAGCTCAGTATTACATAGCTGATTGTTTCTAAGCACTGTACCTTCACTATTTTTAAATTAGCAGTAAAATAATTACCAACAATTATTAACTTTGAATAGTTTGGGAGCAGTAGCTGGTTTATAGACTAAATCAGATGGGTTGATATGTGCTTGATATCTACAACTTACACATCAGATTAGACATTACACAAACATGGCATTTCTTTACTCAGTCAAATAATTTTCTGGGGTTTGCAGAGTATGTCAAGATGCCAGCTCCCTTGGGGAAGATTGAGCAGTTACTTGAAGGGAGGAGGCCTGGCATCACTCCAACACATCAAGACCCCAACGCAGTTAATTGTTCTGAAAGAGTTTGACCTACTGCCTTTTATTAAGAGTAACATCACTATCTTTGTTGAGGGATTCAGCATGAAGTTGGAAAGTTTCAACTTTTGGTGTTTGTGCCATCTGGCCTATGACACTCTCTCTAGACAACTTTGTCAAAGGTATCTTAAAATATTCATGTTTCATGATCTAGGCAGAATATACTTTTGCAGATATATGTCCAGGGAAAGGACAGAGAGCTAATCAAAATCCTGGTTCTGCCCTGAAAGCATTGGCAGTGCAGCAGTTAATTCATGCTTGTCTGCTGGCAATTCTCTCCCCCAAAATCTCCACCAGTACAATGAGCAGATCTCATTGTACTACAGTGAAAAAGTCAAGCGCTTCCAATTAAATTGGCAACAAGGGGGACTCACAGTAATATGCATGGCTGGCTTTGTCTGGCAGTAGGCAAAGGAGCCTTGAAGGATCTTTTCTGCTCTCCCTGGGAGGGAAGGCAAGATGGTAACATTCAGGAGATACACAATGATAAGAAGACAAAGGACAATAATGCCTCAAGACATCTCTATGTAAAGCAAAGTCTGTAGTCAGCAAAATTAGGTAGCATTATTGGAAGGAAGCTAAGTAATGCAAAACCTGGTTTGGTTTTAAGGAAAGAACTCGCCAGTACTTGGAACAATATTCTGCTACAATAATGCAGTGGCATTTTCTGAAGTCTTAAAAGAGATAATTCTAATTACATCCATACAATTGATATACCTTCAGATTTCTGGGGAAAAAATCATTACACTGAAAGCCTCTAGAATTATTTTATTTTCTTTTTCTTCTGAGTTAGTCTTTCTCAAGCACTTGTGTGACAAATCCCACATTACTTCTTGCATTACAAAACTCAGGGACCATTTTATGTGACATAGATCACTCTGCTGTCATAAAGTTTTGAAAGCACTCTAGTTCTTTGGGATTGGAAATGGAGAAAATGAAAAGAAAATATTGTTTATTAAAAAGCTCAGAATATTAGAGTATTTAAGCAGACATCAGATACACTGGTACAATAATATCATGCAGTATTTTATTGCTGATTTTCCACTCATTCTGGGCATCAAATACTATTATTACTTCTTACGCAATGCTAATACCTTGCAAGTTGATTATTCCAACTAGTTTATTTTTATGACTCAGATAACTTTTTTTTTCCATTTTTGACAAAAAAAGGAGCATAAAGCAAAGGCATTATTTAATTTTTGCCATTTTCACTTTTCAGTAGAATGAGCAAACAGTCTTTCAAAAAGTAGATTTCTTTCATAGGAAATGACTGCTTTCATTTATTAGCTATATCACATTTATAGTAATTCAATCTGCTCTCTTTCAATCAATCTGCATTGTTAGTTTCTTGCAATATCTGAACTTTAATGTTATTCTATACTCTTGTTTCAGTTATTTTCTGTGGGAATTGCACTGCAGCTATAGGAAATTTAGAAAAAAACAAACTACCTATCTTTATGATTTTCTTTCAACTGAGCTATTAGGAGAGGCAAAAATTGCTTTTTGGAACTTATCAACTTGGCACAAAGATTTTACAATTTTAGAGCAGCAGGGCCAAAGTTTTTTCAGGAGCAAACTTTTTCATAGTACTTATATGGATACAACACAGAAGTAAAATTCATACCATTACAGAGTATCTTCTTTCTAACAGAAACCATAGGATAATACCATTCTAGAATAATCCTGGTAGTGCAGATTCAATGTTTTGATAATTTACACGATTTCCTGACCTCAGGTTTGCATGTTGAAAGTTGAACTGCTGAACATTTTTGTATACTAAGTAATAAACTTGAAGTATCAGCTGAACATTCTACCTAAGTAATGCAATATTTTCCAAATACTGAGTTTTCTAGCTAGTTCAATTAAAGTGACTATATGTTTAAATTTTATTTATAAATATCAGTGGGTCATACCTGATGGTATTTTTATGCAGTGAGGTTTTCCCAATTAGCTAGAGCTTTGGTTACACCAAAAATTCTGTGACCACTGTAGAGCTTAAAATGTTTAACAGGTTTGTCAGATTTTAAGCTGAGTGTGTGGTTTTGTTCTATTAATGACTAAAGCAAAGGACAAAAATTATAAAAAAACTTGTCAAAAGCTCAGAAACTTTTGATTTGGGAAGTCCCTTCTCTTTTTCAACAAGTGCTGAACACATCCTTTAAAAATCAGGCACAACCTAACAATATTCCATAATAAACTGAAAGTGTAAATCACTGTTCATTCTCTCATTTTGGATATGTAATTTCCTTGTTTCTTTTGCATCATTCAAGAGTTCATGAACAAGAAATGAAAGGGTTTACTTCTCATCTTCTTCCAACAGTTTTTTTCCTGCCTTAACATCAGAGAGCAAAAACCATATAAAACCAAAAAAACCCAAAACTGTAAGACTATAGGTATTGCAAAGGCAGTTGTGATTGGTGTTAGAGAGGACAGTGACTACAAGGGGAATAAAAGCAGTTACTGATAATTACAGGACAGAACTACAGCCTTTCATTGATTCACAGCAGTTCACATCCATAGACGTATATAAATTTCCAGGTCCAGTATCTAATGTTTAACTGGAAATTGAAATTCTGATACGAGAGAAAGGTGGAAAGTGAATACCCAGGTGTTGAAGAATGGATGAGAAAAACAAGTGAAGTGGTAAAGCACATCCAATTCATTGCCATCAGTGAAAATGTTTGAAAGGCAGAAAATTAGGAAAGTCCCCTTGCATCCTCTGCCACGTTTTATATTTTCTGAAAAAAATTAAAAATAGAGCTTTCCTACAAAATCCAACAATCCATCAATCACAAAACATCTTAACTTATATCTTCCAGAAAAAAAAGAGACAAATGCCTGGAAGCTGGAGAGAAGACTTTCCTAAAAGACATACTTCTGTAACTTACTTCTAAAACTCGAAGCTAAACTTACAAAGTGGATAAAACTACTTACTATTCAAAGAAAAAGGACAGTTGAGGATTAGGAAAATGATGAGTGGTAACATAAACACTTAAGAAGAATATATGGTGAAACAAAATACAGATGGTGTTATCATGCATCCCTTCTTTTTGGAGCAGCTGAAGTTGAGTAATGTTTCAAAGGTAAGATATTCACAATATTGTAATTTAAATGACAGCATCAAGGAGACAAAATCTATGCAGAACTTTTACTTAATAATAAAATAAGTAAAGCTAATTTTTTTCTAGTGTCAATTATATTGGCATGCTTGCTAGCAAACATTTTTAAATTAAATGAGCTTTTAAACAATAACTACAAGAGTGTAAGAAAATGCAACCTTATGGACTGTCATAAGAAATACCTTGAAGTTAGCACTTTACTTAATTATACAAATGTGTAATATGAAATCGATTTCTTGTGCACTGTATTAGTGCCTTGCTTATTGCGAAATACTTTTGTATTGCTTTTGTCAACATAAATTAGACTTACATAATTTTTTCTAACACTGTTAAATTAAATTATGTGCTTTGCAAGTATAATATTAAACCGATGAATTAAGCTTCTAAATTCCATTAAACCATTGTATTTCCTTTATACTCTATAATGGAACTTTAAAAATTAAAATAGTTCTTAAAAGATACCTTCAATAAACCCCACCAAGAGCAACCTAGCTATCAATTTGAAATTAAAGAAAAAAAAATTAAAAGGGGAAATTTGCATCCCATCTATAAAACTTTAAAATTTGCAGCAACTCTTTATTCATTAAAAATCAAACAGCAGAGAGAATGCTACCAGCAATTAATTTTCAGCACGGCTTGCATTATCATTTCAAGGTCAGGTTTCATTGGCCATGCCTCAGTGGGAGCTTGGTTTTGAGATCACTAAACACTGCTCGCAAGGGAAACATCATTGAACGTACTCGGAAAAGTGAAATTACTTGCAATAGAAACAACTCAAAAAACTCTGCTCTCCTGTCTAGACCCTTTTACCCTGCAGAAAGAAACAGGTATCTTTCAGTAAGCATTCATGAGCTGCCAGATATACCTGTGATGGAATGCTTGAGTCTACCCTTAAAAATAGTTTGACCTTCTGGCCACAGCTCCAAAGACTGCCCCAGTTCTTACGACATCAGATGAAAACATAAAACCAATGACCAATACTTTAGGGAAAGATTAAAAGCAGAACACCTAAGAGGCAAATTATGCATCAAGGAGGCTGGAGGGAGAAGAAAGAGCAGTGGCTCTTGGGCCCTGTAGAGATCAACAGCAATCTTGACAGACAAAATTACTATGTTGCATGTATCACACAAGAAAGTCCAGCCTCTTTGATGTCTTTAGTTGGGACACTCAAACATTCATGCTGCAAGCATAATTTCCATCTTCAACTGGAAAAACAAATCTTTCTACCTCTTGGATGCTTATAATTTTCTTCCAACTTTCAAACTGCATTTATTTATAATTTATATTCCTATTTTATCCTTATTTTCTCTTTACCCCTAATTTAATTTCTTGATGCAACTTTTAAGATAAAATAGTGCCTTCTCTCACCATAAGCCATCCTCACAATGCAGGGAGCTCCAAATAGTAAGGTGAATTCAGACTGCTGCTTACATCCAGGTAGCTGGTATCATTTATGTACCCCTCTCACATGACTGATCAAGACAAAAAAGATGACTGTGATGACAATGTAGAAAAATGTACTGAAAATAAGCGGCTGCTTCTTTGCAAATGATACCTGGCAGGAACATACAGTTTTGTCTATTTTTTTTCGAATTCAGAAAATAAAACAGAATGGATTTTTCGCCCTCATATCTATTGTAATACAATGGGAGAGAGAAAAATACTTCTAACCATCTGCTTGCGTATTAAAGACTTTAGAACAATTTAGAGAAAAATGTTTCAGTATGTTGAAACCATTTTATTCTTTAAAAAGTATCAGAATATTTTTCTTGAAATTGATATATATTTCAACACATTTATGTGTTTAGGTTCATATGCAATTTTAAATCTTAAAACAAAGGTTCTCTATTTCTTTCTAATACTTTTTCAGAAAATACTGTCAGCAACACCCATGAGTTGTGACTAGCAATTTCTGGAAGCAATCAGGGACTGCAAGATTTCAATTCAGTGCTGCAGTCCAAACTAGTTAGATCTTTTCCTGCTTTTGAACACAACAGGGAATATCAGTCTGCCTTTTTTCTTTCTCTTTTTCCTTTGTAAAGCAGCTAAGCAAGAAAGACTGATTTTGAAGCGTGTATTTCACCATGATTCATTCAGCAACTGTTGATGTTGGTTCTTCCATCTATGCCACTAACAATTTCATTACAAAAGGTAGATGAGAAAACATATGATCCCTCATTGCCCCATGCTGTCTTCCTGAGCACAGTCTTCAGGGATGTGTCCCTTGCATACTCCTGCCACTCAGTTACAGCAGTGCATGCCAGAATCCCAACAGCAGAAATGCAGCAGGGATTTGCAAGGGACAGGTTGGATCTCATGTCCTGCAGTGCCTCAATCCCTTCCCCAGCTTTACAGTACATTAGACGCCAACTGCTACATCGATGTCTCAGCATTTTCATCTCCTCTGGTCCCTTAAACCCACAGGAGGCTGCACACATTTTCTCCTGGAGGAAACAGGAAGCCAGGAACTGCCTCTACATATTAGCAGCCTCATGAAGGAAGGAACAGAGTGCAACACCTTCCAGGCAACATGAGCTGAACAGCATGGCCTACAGGCAGCTGGGAGAGGAGAATGTCAGTAGCTATTGTGCTGGTAAAGTTTATCAACTAGTTCATTCCTAAGAAAATCTAAGATAGCAGAGAGCATTTCAAGCCCTCTCTTGCTTTCCCCTACTTTTTATTTTAACATAGGAAATGCTATCCTCTTGCATTAGGACTTGAGCTGTTTCTCTGCAGTAGAGGATGGGGTGGAGGGGCTTTGGCAAGCAAATACTGGCTTTCACCACTTCTGGGATTTTCTCTGTCACTGTGTAACTGTCAAGGGAGCAGCAGGATCCTTCAGAAAAACCAAAAGGCCTAAGGACCAGCAGCTAGAGAGGATGAAGTCAGTTAACTCTTGGCACATACACAACATTACCAAGAATAGAATTCCAGAAGTTACAGAATGCTAGGAAGAAATGGATTTAGAGATGCTCCATGAACACTACAACAACAGCAACAAAAAATTTAGGTATCAATGAAAAGGACACTGATGGTGCAAGCCCTAAGGATAAGAGGCTACAGGGAAACAAACTTGGTGATTGCTGTCTTTACATCCAAGATCTTAAATGGAGTGAGAAGGACATTAGATGACAAATGAAATTTTATAGCTTTCTCAAGAGCTGAAGGGATACTTCTTCCAATGCAATTTAGCTCACAAGACAAAGGTGCAGCTTGCTACAGAGAAATCTGCTACGCATGCAGGTTTAAGAAACATCAGAGTAATGCTCCAAAATGTGCAAACCCAAACAATTTAAGAGTTTGCATCTTTTATGCATTTTAAGGGAAGTAATTCTCCTTTAGATGTCAAAACACATTTTTTATTAATTTTCTTTTTCTCTAACTGCCAGAAGAAACTTTCAAGTGAAAGAACTTGAAGGGTCTTCATGTCTACTGTCGTTGTTTATAGCAAATCATATGCACAAAAGCTATATTGCAGTAAAAGAGCATAATAAAGTATTTAAAAGTTAAGACATACCACCTTTGAGATATCAATAACAACCTTCATTCAATTTCCTTCTGCATATGCATTATATTATCATTGTCCTTGAGGCAAGATGGAAAAATCTATATGCAAAAATACAATGTCAAATAATGTAGATAGCACAGGCTAAAAAAAAAAACCAAACAAAAAAACCCCAATAAATACAAATATACTTTTTTTCCCTGTACTTAGCTTTTAAATAATCAAACTAGATCACAAAAGGCATATCTAAGAATACTCCTTACTGACAGTTATAGGCACAAGTGCTGCAGAATTGGTGTCTTGCTGTACAAGCCCTCACATATATTTTGAATGTAAAAGCACATGGTCCACCAGGCATTCATCAGAGAACATCCTGAAAGGTTTGCCTGGCCTGTAAAGCTACTCATGTTTGCCAAATATGATTTTAATAATCTACTATATGATCCAGAACATGGTAGGGCAGTTTATCAGTTTTCTGTACTAGTGCAGTCAGCTAAGGAAAAACTTACACGACTGCTTTAAAATTAGAAAAACGGAAACAGAAGCATAATAAATAGATATTGAGTCACTAAAAAAGTCTTCCTGAACATGCATAAGATATTGAGTATTTTAAATGTTCTTATATCTGACTCAGATCAAGTATTTAAAATTTTCAAATATTTCAAATATGGAATTAGTGGGTTGTCCACTACACCACAGTTAAGAAAAACCAGCAGATTCCAGGATGGTACTGACAATGGAGGATGTTCTTTATTTTTCTCCTTTTTATACATAACAACCTTATTTCTCCTTATAAGAATTCTAGCAGTTTCAGCATAGTACTTATCAGAATTAAAACAAGTTTACTGTAAAATATATTTCACTAGTGTACAGAATACCATAATGACAGTGGATATTGTATTAGACAGGCAGGACCTGATTGATACGGAAGATGTAGAGATTTGATTATCAGCTACTGCAAGTACAGGTTCCCACTGAGAGAAAACAAACAAAAAGAAGCACAAAATCCTGTCGTAAAACCCAGCGTGTGCTGGATTTCCACACTCCTGGGAAGAGAGCAGAAAAAGAATGATTGCCTCCCTCCAAGGTATTATGGGAATTAGTACACAGCTAACAGGGTACTCAGATCAGACTGGGAAGGGACTGCAAAAGAGGAACCAGTTTGAAGAACTGCTTGTGGTTTCACTGATTTCCTAACTGGCAAGAACTTATAGGGTACACGAAACAAAGCCTCTCTCTTCTAGCATATCCTCAGCACTTCTTCAGCCAGCATCAAAGGAAACTGGATAACTATTTCCCCATTTCAGTCAGTGTACAAAGCCCATTCACCATACATCAGCTGAGCTCCAGCAGAGAAACAACTTGACAAGACAAGCTGAAGCAATATGTGTCAAAGAGATTGAATTCCAGTTTCATATTAGTATAGAAGAAGACAGTGCATGATTATTGCTTGGAGCATGTGGTTGTTTAGGGGATAATGGTAGTACCTTAACACTGAGAAGTAATGGAAATTGTCTGTCTTGTTCTCATTCTTTCTGCGACCGTCACTTGTGATATGTCTTGTTACACTGCCAGGTCATTTCTCTCTTCAGGGTCCTTAAATATCACCTGTCCAAGTTGACAATACATCTCTCCAATTGATGGCATTATGCTTTGTCCCTTGCTAAATAGCTAGACACTCACTTTACCAAGGATGAAAAGTCACACTTTACTTGCAGAAATTAAAATATTAGAAGCTGGACACTATATTAGAGCTCTGCTTCTCAATGCTACATCTCTGCAAGGATGCTCAGACCTCAGTATCACGGCATCTTAAAGTGCCCAGGCCCATGTCCTCCTCAATATTCTTGTTTATCGTAAAGGGGACTAATAATGTTGTTAAATTCAAAGAAATGGATTGAATTATTAAATTTTCAAACAACAAAATGTATCTACGACTTCCATATTTTTTAAGAGCCATCACGTTCACCAAGAGGAACTTCTGTTACAGAAGCTGCAGTGCTTCCAATATCCCATTCCCTCACACCAGCAACTGTTCTGTGCAGAAAACAACACAGCAAACCCTGCTACAAAAAACAGACCTTTAGCACCAGACACAAAAGAGTTTCTTCATGAGTTGTCAGTGCTATATTTAACCCCCACTACAAGTCCACATCAGATGGAGTAAGGCATAGCATGAAACACAGAAAGAATGATAACAGGAGGATATTTATAGTCAGGTTTTGTGCAATTCAAGGCTGAAAAGACAGATTGAAAATACTACAAGGTTTTTTTGCAACTATTGTTCTCTACTACAATTGCTGCATATTTGTTTCCTGGCCTGTAGTACGGTCTAGACAGGCAGAAAGAAGCCTGCCCATCATACCTGAGTGCTTTACACAGAACTACCAGAACAGGTTGGCTGCTCTTCAGAGGTGGATAAAACACAAATTGCCACATGTGTCTATGGAGAGAATAATGCAAAGCGTCCAAGAGATTAGTTTTAGGACAACAAAATGCATAACAGGAGCATCTGGTATTTTTTAGTTTAAGTCTGTCCACAAGGTGCTGAAAGATTATGGCTTCCACAGAACCTGCATGGTGTGGGATGCAGCAGCCCAGCTGAAGCCTCACCCATGGGAACACACAGCATATCTATTTTTAACAGATCTTTAAATCACCTAGAGTAACTGCGGAAATTATTGAACAGACTTAGAATTCCCACCTTAAACTTGCAACTCCTTTCTTAAACACAGAGACAGTAAGCTGATTTGTGAAAGCAATATTGAAGAGTGATAGCACTTTTCCCCACTGTGGGACCAGATCAAATTAACACAGGAGAAAAAACTCTACATTTGTGAACTGCTTTAATTTAATGCACATGACAACTAGTAAATTCAGGACTAAATAATTCAAAGAAAGGCATAAACATCATGGTTTATTGATTTCTACACAATCATATTGTTGTATGTATTTTTTCTCATTGTATAAAGTATGTGTATATGCTCTGAATATGCCCCTCAGTAAAGCGACAATGAAAAATGTCTAGTATTTTAACTTGTCATTCAAATATACATTCCCCACCTTTTCCAAGTACTGATAGGCAAGATAAGCCACACTTAAAAAACTTTTTACTTGTTTCTTTTCTGTAGAGATTCTTATACTATATTCATCACCATATGAACTGCAAACCTACAAGCACATTATGTCATATGAATAAGTTTTACAACATATTTTTCCCTCATCCACTGTTTAGACAGAAACATCCATATTTGCTTTAAGGCTGAAGCAAAGGAATAGCTGGGGCTGAAAGGGAAGGTATGGTCATGTTAGAATAGGAACAAGAAAAATCAAACACAAAAAGCTGAGCATCAGAAAAAGAAAACTTGGAAATGGCAACCCAAAAAGTCTTTGAGGTGAAGTGTCAGACACACACAGAAAAAAAGGACATGCTCAACTTGCATTATCCTTAATTATGGCTATTCAGCTGATAATAGACAAGGGCTAAGACAAAAAAATCCCAAACACCTTCAGGAATAAATTGATCTCCACTGATTTCTATACAGCATGTTGCATTCTTCTCACACTCGCCATCCACCCCTTATTATATCAAGTCAACACCAAAAGTCAACTCCGCATGGACAGACAAAGAGCTCTTGGTCACATTAAGAGCTGAATGCAGACACTACATCAGTGATAAAACTTGTCACTGAATAATTAAAATTTCCCCCCCTTATGATATTCATTGTATAAGATTCTCATTACAAAATATTTAGCATTCAGAGAGATAAATCCAAGAGCTCATTGCGGCTAGCACAACAAAAATAAGAAAAGTGCTTGCTCTGAAAAAAACCCCCAAACATGTGAGATGAATAAATTTGAGAAAAATTGTTGGGGAAAAGTTCATAGTCAACCCTGCTTTCCAAACAGCAATGAGACACCAAAGTGAACTGGTTTGTCAAAGGTGATGCCAAAGACCATAAACAGAGAACAGATTTCTTGAAATGCAGTTCTGCACTGTCTTCAAAGGTCATTACTTTAAGGAAAAATGGTACCAACTCAACAGGTTTATTTATTTGTAATCATCTAAGCTACTAGAGGTTCTGAACTGTGATTAGGGCACACCATACCCCCAGTGGGTACTCATGCTCTGACATTTCAGCCTAATTGTTAGAATTCATTTTGCAGACAAAAGAAGGTACATTGTCAAATATATTTTGCCCACTCTTTATCACTGAGCACAATTTCTCTAAAATAAAGGTAATAAACTGCAAAATATGTACTTATGATACTGTTATAGAATCTGGAATGTTTAATTATCTGAATGATAATTTAGAATGTTATCATTTCCAAGGGTAATGAAATAGCTTTTGGCAATTAATGACCTGAAAAACAAAATATATAAAGTGAAATAGTTTTCAAAGGTAACCTGAAATGAAAAATAATAGTATACAAAGGAATAAAAGGCTTATGGAGTTTATTTGGAGAAGTGAAACAAGGAAATTAAATTTCAACCCCATGAGGAATTACTGTCTAAATCATGTCTGTATCTCTAAACTCAATATTAATTCTGGTCACATCACATATAAACAACAAGATTTTGTTTTCAGATTTCAATTTTGTGCCAGATTTTTTTAATTTTGGTTTCCTAATTTTCCTGGAAACAAACTCTTGCACAATGTCATATCTTTAGTTCTATACAACAGAATGCTATACAGATTTAGAGAGGAGATGGGGATAAAAGACTTGGGTTAGAAGAAAACTAATTTGGTAAGCATTTTCAAGATTACACCTTCAAAAGCTTTAAAATATTCTCCAGTGCTAAGAAAAGAGTGAGAAATTTTGCTCCAGTTTGCAAGTCAAGGACTACAGGACCTCTTCTAGTTCCAGTGACTAAGTCTCAGCCCTAATGGTCCATGACTCTCAGATGTCTTTTCCCACTCTGTACATATGGCCTACTTTGTTTTTATTGCACTGCAAATGTTATACTTGAAACATAGATAAGATTCAGCCAATTCAAACCACTGTAAATTAGAACTCAAGTCCTTTTTCAAGTGGCTTTTTTTTCCCTACCAGTTTCATAATATTCTGTAGTTTGTCAACTTTTTCATAGTTACATTCACTTTATAAATTACATGGAACTGTTCCTTATAAGGCACAAACAGAAGTGTTTATTCAATTAATCCATAAAACCAGTTTTAGATATATAAGCCAGTTTTTCTCCATTTAAGTTGATTTTATTCTGGTTTCTTAATCAAAATGCCTTATATCAAATTAAATGCATTAGAGAAGAACAATATCAGCTTTATTAACCAAATCCATAATTTAATTTTTTAAAAATCAAGTTATTCTGACAAGAGCATTCTATAAATCTGTTGACTGTCTCTAATTGTATTACTTCCTTAATTCTTCATTAATCAAGCTTGGTATTGGTTGTTCCATTATTCTGTTCAGAATTAAAGTCAAGATGACAAGCTTTTAATTAATTGGGTGATCCTGAGCCTTCATGTCAGTATTTTTAATGCTTGCTTTTCAAGTCATCTGGAGCTTTCCAGGACTCCTCCAGATTTTTATTTGAAAAGAGCAAACAAAACCAGGTAACATTAAGAGCCTTGACAAGTCATTTTTAGGTTTCTGGACCTACTGATCACCTGAGGTGTAACTTGATCTCAATTGCCTCTTAATAAGCTCCTCAACTCATTGTTAAATTAGAGGCTATTTCATTATCATTCTATACAAAAGCATCACATGGTCCATTTCCCCTCTCAACACCGGCAGGAAGATTTATTGAGAAATAAAGTGAAGAGAGTGAAATTCACTCAGTTCTGCTTTATACAGTTTAGGTTCAAATTAGGTGAAAAGAATTATGCAGCTCACTATTAAAATGAAACAAAATTAAAAAAATAAAAAAGTAAACAAGAATTAAATAAAAACCAAATATTTGTCTAGCAGAAGAATGTCCAAAGAATTCATGCCTGTAAGAACCAGGGCTTTTGGGAAGAATGAAATTATATCTCTTTGTAATGGCTTTGGAGATAGACTCATGGAGCGAGCAGAGGAAAAATATTGAATGCATTTTGTAAATCTCATCAACATCCCCTGCCACAGCACAGACTGCTGGTACTGCTTTCCTCTTCCACCCTTCCACTCCTGCTACTTACAGCCCTCCATTTCTAATCCACACTACACTGCCAAAAGTGCCAAAATAACTGAAAAATTAGTATGCTTTGAAAACACTTTAGTGCTGCAATGATCAGAGCAACTTTAAAAGCCTTTTTAAAATTTTCCCTGATTAATTTTTAATAGACTGATAAATGAAAATACAATAAAAGCCAGTCCTATAAAAGTTTGTTTTATTTACGTACTTACCAATTCTCAAACATCATAAAATTAATATTGCATTCTTGAACAGCTGAGAGACCTTAATTATGAAACCAGACTAAAGCATCAAATATACTAACCAATCATGCTAAAAATCAAAAATCAGCTGAAATTAAAAATAGAAGTACAGTTCAAGAAAAGAGCTCCAGTCTTCTAAAAGAGAAAGATTATCTCAACCTGCAGTCATGTTTTTAAGAAGCAGACACAGACCAAAAATCTGTGAACATCAGTCCCCCAGCTTTGCAGAAGCTCTAATCAGACAGTGAGTTATCTGGCCTGGGTGCACCCACAGCACTTTTAAGTGCTGCAATATGAATTATAGCCCACATCCATTCTTTTACAGCTGGAATGGGCACCATGGATTAATGTACTGCAATATATTTTCTTGCCACAGACAGTACTCCTTTCGGAAGTGTGATCTATTGACTAGTTACATGCACTTCAGATAAATCATGGTGGTCCCAGTGTGCTGTGGCATGCTCTGCTCTGGGAAAAGCCACCAAACAAACCAAGGTGAGGCAAGACATGGAGAAATTGCTTGAGACAGGGGAGATCTGTGTGGTGTGTGGTGTTGGTAACTGCTCCTTTTCCTCCCCCTGCCTCCACCACACAGTGAAGGGGTATCCTGACCTCGTGTCCCTCACCAGAAGGAGAGGTGGTAACTTTGAACAGTCTTTGCACCATGACCTTGACTGACCAGTGTGTAACGTGACAATGACCACAGCCATGTCTTCCTGTAGGTTACTCATCCCTCCCTGCACACTGGTAGAGACTTCAGAAAGAAGACGGAAGAGGCCGCTGCACAAGGCAGAGGCTTTGAAACGGAGGTGGCCACGCTAAAGGAGTCCACCTACCTAGGTCTGCCATCCTAACTCTACGTGAAGAGCATCAGAGTGATTTACTGCTGAATACGATACTATACTATAAAAAAACTTGCCATCAACAAAACCCTTTCCAAAAATGAAGCGTGAGAGAATTCAGGAAACCCATGATTTTTATATCATGGTAATTGCAATCTTGCAGGAAGAAAGTTTCCAGTTACTGCAGAGGGAACTTGCAGCTGCAAGCACCATATAAATGACACTAAGCAAAGCTGAATACAGCAAACAAAAAAAGCTGAAAACTAATTTAGGGGAGGTCAGTGTCTGAACATGCAGTTTACTGCCAATTCAACTGAGTCATCAGCATTGCACTCCTTTGAAAAAAAGGGTACCATGCTTAATTTATACAATCTGACAAGAACTTGGCTGGGCAGTCTGCCTGGTCTCTTGCTAGGTAAGTCAGCTGCACTACAGTCCTTTCTTATGGATATAAGCATCATTAGGATTCTATATGTGTATGGGGTATCTCAGCAGTGGCAAGCAGCACAAAAAGCAGAGCATGGTTGCTGGTGCCAGATGATGGTCTAAATCAGATGGCTCCTCTACAGGATGCCATCTCAATAATAATTCTAGTATTCAGTCTCAACGGGAATATGATGAAGTTTCTTAGTCCAGACTTTTCCCATTGTTTTAATATCTCCCTGCTCCATCTCCCCATATCACATCCAGTTGGTAAACCTATATGGAACAAGACAAGACTGGTGCATTTGGAATCTGATAGCAAGACCTTAAATGGTTCCAATTACTACCTGGCCAAAAGCCCAGAAACAGTCACAAGTGCCAAACACATTTGTAAAAACAACAGCAACTTATAAATATTGGTGTAATGAGGGCTCTTCTGGAGCGACAAATGTAAAATAATTTTTAAAAGTATCATATTAATTTAGTTTCAAGTTGTTCATCTTTAGTTTATCCTTTAAATGCATTCAAACCATAAACAACAAAAATATGAGCAATAAAAACATGACATTTAAGCACTCAAAATGTATTCATGTTGTCTTTGAAGCTATAGTCTAAGTCCATAATAATACCTACTTTGAGGGAAATAGGATAAAAATCCTGCTTGAAACATGAAGACAGCTGTTTTTCTGTAAAGGCAAATATTTCTCTCTGTCCCCATTAAAAAATGGTTGAAAAATTATGTATTTTTATTATCTGTATTTTTATTAGCTTTTAAAGTTTTAACCAATTGCAGTTGCACTACTGCAAAGGACACAAATGAAGAACACAGCTTATCTGTTCAGTGCTATATATTCCAGGAGCCTCCTGTGATGTTGACTCTACCCAATTTTATAAACACATTGCCTCATATACCTAAATTCTCTTGTATAGCACACTGCAAAGCCTACAAATACAGGTCCCCACCAAAAACCTTCTGCCTTGGCTCTGCAAGTGTAAAAGGCAACAAACACTGAATGAAGTAGCACTGTACACATCCCTCATCAGCACATACAGATTCTATACTGCAATTCCCTCTCTCTCCACTCATTTTAAAAACCATTTACAATTTGTATGTAACCACAAAAACATTTTAGTTCTCCAGATGGCCATGCAGGGTCACTTTCTCAATGGTAACCTCTCCGGGGTCCCTCTGTATTAAATCCCAAGACGATGATCAAAACCCTTTTAGCTCGCTTTTATTTTTCAATATTTTTCTGTGCTTTGGGGTTTTTTTAGAAAAGTGTTCAGCAGCATCCTGTACTCTGTGTACATTGTTTTTGAAATTAATACATGTGGAAAATGCACACAAATATTCTGCACTTGAAAGGGCAGCAGAACACAGCCCAACTCCCAAGCCTTCACCTGCAGGTGTTCATGTACCAGCATTGCATCGCTGAACCAGCAGCTCCTGCTCTGGTACCTTGAGGTTGACTATTACTAATAGCAGGTCTCTGTGATTTTGAACAATGAAACAACAATAATGACAACAGTAATAATAATAATAATATCATTGATAAATATTTTTCCTTTCTCCGCTCTGCTAAAGGTATAAAGCTTCTGCTCTGCCCTTCCTCATTTCATTATCAAAACCAGAAAACTCACAGCACTCTTTTCTCTGTTTTACAATTCTTCATGCTTTTCTGAAAAAAATCACACCCTTGTGCTGAACTTCAGTAAAGTAGGAGCAAGCAATTCCAGTGTGTACATATATTAAGCTCTGGACAGGCTGAACTATTGACCTCCTTTGCTGCTAAAATATCAGTTAATCATAAAACTGAGCTGTGAGCTGTTACTCAGAAGCAGCAGCACAAGTGAGAGAACAACTTCTAATTTAGAGTTGAAAAAGCAGGCTAAGTGTACAATTTTAGATTATCACATCTTTTCTTCACCCTGCCCCTCTCCCCTTACCCCCTCAATGGAAGAAAGACAATAGGAACTCAGAGGATATGCTCAGAAGGGCAACACACCCCAGAGCCACAGAAAACAGCCTTAAGGGTTACTTGTGGTTAAAGTGTTACTCTCTGCCTTTTGTTTTGGTGTTAGAATCCTAGAGAAGTGAATAATCTGAGCAATGACCCCAGGTAAGAAGCGAGGTCAGAATGAAATAAAGCTCAGATGCCCAAGTGAGGACCAAGGGGGAAGTAGTACCCTCAAGCATCAGCAGCTGGGAACACAATGCCTTGATCATATCATCATCAGTGGTGCTTAAAAGAGGAAATAACAAAGCATACACCTGGCTGTTACAGAGGATAATGTAAGAAAACAGTGCTTTGCTTCAGACGTTTCAGGCTTCAGCCATTTAAAAACAGTGGTTTCATATATTTGATTGCTCAGCACTATCTTTAATCACAGACTGATAAAACAACACATCTAACAAAATGCCTTAGCTTCAGCACAGGAAATATTACCTGGGAAATGCCAGGTAGACAAACAGGTTGTCAGAGGGCTTAACTAGTGGAAGAATTATCCCTTCATTAAAGAACAATTTTGTTTAGCATTAATGGAAACATCTAGTAAATGAGTCACCAGACACTAGTTTTGCTATGAGGAAGACAGAAAATTATCTAAATACCTAATAATAAAAATGCACGTATGACAATGAGGTAAGTATGATCATCACTCAAATTGCTAAGGAGTAGAATACATCTCCAGCAAACTAGAGGACAACTGATCAATATACAGTTCCCTTGTACACCCCAATAATATGTTTTTAAGAAATAGCATGAAATTATAAATACTGAATTAATTATGAGGAAAAAGTATTTTAAACTTCATCTGAAAACAATGATATTTGCTTAAGCATTAAACAAACAGCAGGCAGAATACTAGCTTATTCTCATTATTTTTTCAGTGTGTTTGCTGTTGCTGCTACTTGTAATGTAAGCTTTAATCCTTACAATCTCATCAGATCCACATTCAGTAATGCACACTTTTTAATCTGTATAGAGAACAGTCAAACTTCATATTAAAAATTAATTTATTTCCCACCATTCCATCTGATACTGAGCAGATAATCAATTATAACTTGTTTCAGCATTTGAACTAATTAGTTCAAATTTGAACTAATTTGAACTAAGTATAAAGCTTATGGAAAGACAAAATTGACAAAGAACACTGACAGAAAAGAATTTCTGTCTGAAAAATAAGTGAGCTTGTCAGAAATGAGAATTAGGAATAATTGAAGAAACTCCAGAAAGGAGATATTGCTGCAGACATGTCATCAAATATAGCACAGTAAATCACCTGTCAGTCACTGGTACAATACTGGCAGCAGAAGAGACTGAAGGGTGAGATATTCCATTATTACCTTTACCTTTACTTATAACTCTTCTCTTTGGAAGAGACTAACTTCTATGTTTATAATTTGCCTTTTATAAGCAAAATGTAAGTATGTACAGGCAAGAAAATCATATTGATGAGGACTTGCAGCTGTCTATCAGAAGCCTTGGGAGAACACTGCAGATAAGGAAAGTCTGTCTTGTTTTCCAGACAGGTGAGGAGGCAGCAGGGTGTTCAGTCTGCTTCTGTCCCTGACTCATCACTGATGCTGGGCACAGAATTTCAGTCTTCATAAACCCTTGCTGACACACCTTCTTCTAACTGAAATTAGCTAATAGTAACAATTATTTGCCTTCACTTTAATGGAATAGGAAGAATCAGTCTTACTGCAAGATAAACATCTTGAAAAATTATTATTATTAAAATAATGCTGTCACAGTAAGTTCAGAATTTTCTGTTCAAGTATTTTTTTGATCTGCCCAATTTGCTAGTGGATTAAATTGAGTTGAATTTTTTTTCTCAAGCCAGACTAGGTTTCGGAGCCTTGAATGTGAATGTTATGCTAAAAGAAAAATTAAAAAAAACCCACACCCACAATAACATTATTTCCCATAACAGGCTTCTAAAAATATGCCACATAAATAATTATTTCCTTTCCCACTAAAAATCTTTACTCTGTCACAATCTGGGTAAATTAAGTTACATTTTTACAAGTGCTAGGAAAACAACCTGGACATTTCAATTTGTTACTCTCATCTCAGGCTCTTTAAAACAGAAGCAGTTTTCCAATTCCTACTTTTCCAAAAGAATGTCCAAACCAATTCTATGCCATAAACCAATACTTTAACCTTACATAAATCTTAAAGATTAACACCTTAACTGAGATAGACATGTAGATCTTTCTACTTTGCTGGAAAGACAGACTAAATTACAAAACTGATCACAAACTCCAGAAGGTTCCTTCAGTTTAGTGTTACTCCAGCTTCATGCAACTTCTGACAGTACTAAGAGCAACTTTAAAAAAGATTCTCTCATTTTCTGGAATTAATACCCACTGACCTAGTCTGCTAGAATTTCTGGCTTCTGTTCCAGACCCTGACACCCTTCCTTAAGTAAAAAAAATGAGTGGTCATCCATCAGGGATCTGTCTTCAACTTGTGAAAGAACTATTTATATTTCTGATTCACATATGCACATATATATATGACACATGGAAACTTGATACTCCCTCTTGTCCTTCTGATTTTTGTCCTTCTTTAATGTGATTTTAAATAGATGGTTATCAGCACTCTTTGCTAAATCTAATACTGTGCCAACTTTAAAATGCTGTCATGCCCTAGAAGTCCTGAGACTGGGAGGGAAAACCCCACAATTTAATTTATGCTTATTTTCCTCACAGTCTGAGACTCAAATCTATAATTTTTCTCCCCTGTAACTATGAGACGTAGGTATTATCTTTCTGCTTGTGAAAGCTGAGATTAAAATAACTTTAGTAGTTTTAGAAGGAACAGCATATAACACAAGTTGACAGTGTTTAATCTTCTTGGTGCTGGCCACACAGGGGCACTTTAAGAAACAGGAAGCAGACTGCAGGGCTCAGCAGCACATGATTTTGGTGAGAGCAGTCAAAACTGGAGAAAACACTCTATTTGTATTTTCAGTTGTATTCTACAGTTTAGAGAATCATAGAATATCCTGAGTTGCAAGGAACCCACAACACTCATTTAGTCCTACTCCCAGTCCTGCGTAGGAGATCCCCAAGAGTCACCATGGGCCTGAGAACATTGTTCAGACACTTCTTGATCTCTGGCAGCCTTGCTGCTGTGACCACTTCCCTGGGGAGCAGTCAGAGATTTCAATATTTGCATTATAGCTGGAGATTCTGTCATGTTGTACGTAACTGTTTGGGAAAAGACAAATTATGCAGAAGTACATTAAAAAGTTCTACTTTTTTTTTTTTTTACACAATTCTATTTCTTAAACATACCATTTTTTCCCATGCAATTTGCTTTATGTGCAAGTTTACTTAAAACATAATTGAAAATATGAAGGTGAAGAAACAAGGAGGTCAGGACTTTCCAGAAATCAAGAGGTAGCCCTCCTATGTGATGAGAAGCAAAATATTTTTTTAGATTTTTAATTTCCTGCCTCCTATTCTAAAGGTTAGCAACCTAGACAAAGACCAGGCAAAGGAGAGGACGCAGCAAATCCTTACTAATCCAGAAACTTGGGGATCCTGTGGCTGTGAAGGGAATGAATACTTAAGTCCTGATACAAGTTAATTAACTGCCAATGTATTAAACCATAAAGTGTTTTCGTTAATTTTCGTTAATTTTTCCAGAGCAACACTCACCAGCACACTTGGTCCTGGTGATGAGTGGTGGTCCTGGCTGCCCTGTCCCACCTTCACCCGGTCTGGTGAGCAGGACACGAATCTCATATTCGGTGTCAGGGTCCAGGTGCCAGAGCTTGTACGTGGGTGCGTTGACAGCGTGGGTCTCGGTCCAAGTCCCGGACGTCATCCGGTACTCCACTTCCTTCAGGATAATGGGGCCGTCCCCAATGATGGAGTTGGCATTCAGCTGGATGAGCAGGTATGTAGGCCCAACGCCCAGCAGCTGCGGGGGTGCTATTGGCCGAGGCGGCTCTGCAGCGGAGACAAAAAATAAGCCAGCCATAAAACAAGAGCTGGAAAACTCACTAAGAGGAGGGCTCTCCACAAAGGAAGTTGTCAGAGTTTGATCAGCGAAGACTCCAAACCTCAGAAACAAATTCAAACTGTCAACAATGAAGAAGAGCTGAGGAGAATTTCAGCTGATGGAAGTGAGTGGTACACTACTGGCATCTGCTCATTGCTATATTTTCCTTTAAAAAATCTCAGCTAGAGACCACAAAATCCTGTCTGATTTATATATTGCTGCTGCCTTGGATTTTTTTCTGTAAAAAATTATTCTCATTTATATAATTTACTATACCAGTAAATTGAGATTTTCTTTTATTGACTGAAGCCACATTTGCACTTCCCTTAAATAGCTGCAAGAGATGATACACTACCCCTGCACAGAATATTCTTAAAAATGAATATCACTGCAGTTAATCTGAAATCCACCAGATGCAGTTAGGGGAAAAGGATACAGATGCCTATTACAGGCATTCAGAATGTTCAGAACTGAGCAAAGCTGCCAGGAGAATGACAAAATAAAGACATATGGCAACAACATATTTTATTTTTTAGTAAGTTACTACTGATTTTGAAACTTTAACAATAGGATGTGTGCTGCCTTTTGTCATCCCCTTTTCACATCAACTTCTGCCTGCCTACATATTTCAATGCAGTTGCAAAGTGAAAAAAGTAATGACAGACCAAACAGGAAGGGGTGGTTCCCCCTACCCTGAGAAATGTTAATATAGAAACATTACCAAAGCATGATTTATTTTAGAAAACAATCACAAGCAACAAGTATTTTTCTAATAAAATGAACTCACTGATAAACATGGAAGGTTTATTTTCATTCCAGATGGCTCATATTTCAGCTAATTTGTTTCAGTTAATTAGGCAACGATGCTAAATTCACTGCACACAGGGGTTTCACACAGCAGTGATGCAGAGCTACCAAATCAGCAACTCAGAACAGGTAGAGAAGATCTCATGGCTAGCACATTAAAAATAACTTTTAACCCCAGACCATAAGCTTTCCCTAGCAGGGAACCCTTACATTCTACACAATAGAAAGTAAGACACAGATGCATTGCACGTATTCTGCCTCCCAGAGATAATCCCTCCAGTGTCAGCGGCAGAACACATGGCGGGGAGGGATGGGCCTCCTCTGACATTCCATCCTCCCTGCTTGGTGAAGTTCAGCTAGTGACTCCCTGGTTCTGCCTGCTTCTCTATTTCCAGCAGCAAAGCTTCCCTTCCAGGTACCACAGCTTGCTCCAAACTGTATATTTACCAGCTCTATAAGCAACCAAGTCTCCCAGATTTTGGCACATATCTTGTGGACTTTTTTCTAAATTAGCTGCTTCTCAAACCACTCAGTTTAGAGACCAGGGAGTTTATAGCCATGTAGCCATGTCATAGTGGCTGTAATGGGAGCTGATTTTTTCCTTCCAGAGTGAAAATGTGAATGCTCTGAGGTGTTTCCATTTCTACTTCAGGATATACAAAACTATTGAAAGTACTCAATTAATTATTAATGTGTTCCCCCTCTTTGGCAATAGATGTGCTTATGAATTAATTTAGATCCCTACCTGCATCAAAGCTCAGAAATGCAGCTGGGCATAATGAGGGCAGTTTATTTGCTGTGGAGCTAACATACTAAATGTCAAACTAATGTATTCTAAGGTCACTGTATATTATAGCAGAAAACATCATCATTGATGAGCATGATGCACTACCAACTCTGAGTTATAAATTTCTAAAACATATGGCTATGTTTAGAAGCATACACTTTGATTAAGAGCACGATTATCACAAATAAAACCTCACATTAATGAGACCACTGCCTATTAAGTTCTTATGTTAAGAAGTAAAGCACATTCTTATATTAGCATACGCATTTTGTTTTTAAGCTCTTGAGGCCAAGGAGACTTATTTATAAAGTCTCTCCCTGTTCCAATAAATTATGCATGAATTTTAATCAGTTAGCAAATGAACAAGTAATTGTTCTGCAGCATTATTAATATTCTTCATAATACAATATACTATCAGAACCAGAGGTGAGGTGCAACCAGAAATCCCAAAAGTACACTAAGTATCAACTGAAGCATGCAATCCCAATATACCAGGATAAACTTTTCTGATGTTACCCAATTAGCCTTCTATTAATTATTCCCATTCATTATTCTATAACTACATCTCCAATTATAATTAGAAATCATAATTTCTTTTTGTATATACAGCAACCTGAAACTTTTACAGTTTAAAAATTGCCACTGATAGCTAAAAAAGATAGAACAAAGGCATTATTAATGTTTTGGTTGCCATTTCTATAGAAAATATCACACATATCAACAATACTTTTCTTTCAGTGAGCTTTAAAACACAATTTATGCCCTTCAAGGAAGTATATGTGGCTGGCTTTTTTTACCCCAGCAATCTGGGTCCACCTGTAGTAAATAATCAAGTTTCAGAGTGCCCTGAGAAGACAGTCTGCCAAAAATGAAAAACCTCTTATATGAGGCATGAAAAATAAAAGGAGATGCATGAAAAAGTACCCTAAAGAAAATCACCCTCTAAGAAGTTGTTCTGGCTTATAAAAATTCAGCCTCAGCCAAGCCAGGTGACGGCTTAGATATTCAGAGTCTGGAATAGAGGAAGAATTGCAGGAAGCTGAGGCTCACCAGGTACCTACCACAACAGCTTCTCTCCTGCCTGGCCCTGTCAATGCACTCCAATGCAGGTGGTCCCTACTCAGATGCACTTTTTGGCTTCCAGTCACCTAGACACAAAGCTAGGTGAGGCAGCATGGTAATGTCCCTCCACCCTCTCCCTGCCCTGATCATTGCAACCCAGCTGGAGAGCTGTGCCCTTTATTTCTGCCAAAAAACCCCCACCTTACTCAATTACTACAAGGAGGTATAGCAAAGGCACACAGCGTTCCTAGCAATCAATCTTCCTTGAGCTCAGTTCCCCTTTTCTCAGCCATGAACTCCCTGTGTAAAGCTATAAGGTTCAAACCACTAATTTAGGAAAAAATATTTCAATCCATGATGGTTGAACTCAACAGTAGAATCATGATTTTAGTAAGCCTTTAAGATGCACTAAAAAGTTTGATCAAAGACCCTGCATGGTGAGTTTCATTTCTTCCTTTGCTAAGCACAAAATTTAAGATTCTTTGTCCAACGTAACCAGATTAATTACTGACTTATTTTCTCACTATATGCTTAGCCAGTCTATAAAGGTGTTAAATCTGATGAAATCCCTTCTAGTTTTCATGACCACTAACATCTCAGAAAGACTATATTAAAAGACCACTTGTACATCTGCAAGACATTAAATAAATGAAAGTGTTTTTATGGATAATATCTTGCAGTATTTGGTCAGCTCTGGTTTTGACATAAAATGCCCACAGCTAAGGTAATAAAAAATTAAGACTGACATTTTGTCAGTACTAAGTTCCAATTCTGCTGAGCTACTAGCAGTACATTATGCTCACATCAGTATGTATATGACATTGTATATTAAATGCAGTGTGATATTTAGGCACCAATGACTAGAATAAGCGTGGAGCTTCAGCCTCCTCTACCACTCTTCCTACAGTTAAGTGGTTGTGTCATCTTTTTAATATGGAGCACGTATGGAAATAATTACACATTCACAGGCAGAAAAAAACAATCAGAAAAGGTCATTAGTGTTATTAGTATAGTCACTAATATACACGTTTCCAATATTCTCAAGTAACATATGCATACCTTACTACATCGCCTTCCAAGATTAAACACTTCCTAAGTTTAAAATGAAGGTAATTCATTTGTATCTTACTGGCAATCATATACTGCTAATGATGAGTTCAAAGCAAAAAATAAAATAAACCCCAGAATTCTACATATTGTTCCATTTTGGAGGAAAAGCTGATACTGGATGCATGCCTGACAAAATCTTATTTTAAAATCTTATTTACAAGAGTCATATTTTGCTGCACATAACATGTACCATGCGACTCTTGCTGCACAGCAGAGAGGTGGGAAGGAGAGGGCTGGTCACCACGTAGCCCAGACACTCAGAGCAGGTGCGTGCCTTCCTCCACTCTCATCCCACTCATGTCTTGTACAGGGCCTGCACACATTAATGCTGTGCAGTAATGGCCTGCAAGTCCCCTCCACTCACACACACGCTGTGCCTTCCCTCTGGTGACAGCATGTTCAGCTTGCTCTGTGAAATATCTCACACCAAGCCAATACTTGGTATGTTAATGAGTATTAACTGTTTAACCCAATACACACAACAACAGTAATCATAAAAAGCTTAATTTTTACAAGTATAAAAAAGTATTCATTCATTATTAGAAGCCCAACCTCAGCCTCACCTCCCCAGAAATTAAAAGTGATGTTTTAATTACTCCATAAGCTATCAAGAAAGTAGGTCAACCACAAGAATACAAAGTTTCTTTAAAATTTGTCATAATTCAAAGAAACAAAATTATAAAATCATGTAAATACAGCTAATACTGGATGTTCTAGGAAGTGTAGCAAAGATGTCTCCACAAATGACTCAAGACTGACTCAGCTCCCACATATATCAAAATCCCTTCCTCTTGTAGGGAAATTTCTTGCAAAGCTGTTTAAGCATATCTGCATATTTCTTACAAGCTCTCTAGTTTTCTAGTTCAATTCAGCTGAGGTTCAGTGTCTGACCCACACTGGCAATTCAAAGTTAGAGCACAATCTTGGCCACAGGAAGCCCTGTGGGACCATGGTCACCAGGTGTGAGACACTCAGGCAGTCGGAGACACCCAAGGCATAGAGGGGTAAGGAGGAAATCCCTGCTTGCCAGGAGCTGGACCTGTGGAGAAGCATGCCTGTGCACTGGGCTCCAGATTGCACATGGGGATATCGTGGCAAAGTTGCATCAGAAGACCCAATGGCATGGGGGCAGAAGGGCGTAGGGAAGCAGGCTGCAAATTCCTTGCAAGAGCTACACTGCATCTGTACTCTTTCTGTACTGGGGGATTACATACTGCTCTAGAGATTCACGCATTTTAAAAGGTATTGAAAACCAGAAGAAGTAGAAATATTTGTTTAAAATTCTGAGAATGTGAATGACATTTAGAAGAAAAAGTTATGGCAGCCAAGTACTAGCAGGGAAACAACATTCTTGGTCTTAAAAGCTGGTTAGTCCTGCAGAAAAAAAGAATTAACAAGAAGTAGTGACTGAAAAATTCCATAGAGTATTAAGCCACAAATGGAACACTGAGAATAGTAACTGAAGAACAATAACAGTAGGAAATTTTGCATTCTCCTTATTATAAGTTGTGGGGGAAAATACAAGATGTTTCTCATATGGGTCTGAAGAAAAATAACTGAAAAAATTATGTGATCATGAAGGTGGTGACAAAATGAATTATGAAGAGTTTGGAAATAAAAACAAACCACAGAGACTTTAAGCTCAAACATTGGGTTTTTGGTTTTTTTTTTTAATTTTTGCAAAAATCATTCTGAATGTGACATATCTTTGATATAGATTAGAAATATTTCACTCAAGTCTCCAAAATTCTGAGGAAGTACTGCTCTGACAGGGAAAAAAATCAGAATTTAAGACAAAGAAGTTTATTTTGGACTTGGCCTGTCTGCAAGGACATCTGTCTGTCTTCTACACTGATAGCAGCCTGACAAGACCTGCCACCCCTCAGCACCAACACAAGGTGTATTAACACAAACAGGAGACTTTGCCAGCTAAGGGGAAAACATTACAGAAAACAGTACTTGCCTGAAAAGAAATTATTCTGCTCAGTTAAAAAGCAGGTTAATGCAGATGAATGAGGGATGCCAAGCTGAAAGACAGACCTGATGAGCAACAGAGGTATCATGAACCTTAAAGTCACAGAAAGCCTCTGCAGTTTATTTTTAAATTTCCAACAAGGTCTCAAGTTTTCTCCTTCTGTGCATGACAGACTACACTCACAGCTGAGTCTGCCACCCTATACACTTCATCTCTAGTGAGTAGTTTTGTGTTTAGTGGTTTTGCTGCATAACGCATGAAAGACAAATAAAGCAAAAAAGTTTATGCTTCGAATTGTTTGTGCAACCCATTGAGGAGACTTCAGTAACGGGAGATGACCACTCTGCTTGGCTTCTGAAAACTAAGAAATGCAGAAAGACCAAAAAAAAAACCAAAAGCCAAAAAAAACCAAGAATGTGGCATATTTTCTTTTCTAGAATTATTAAAAACACACTTCTAGGTCTACATTGCTCCAAGACCTTCTAACTACTAATCAGACTTCCCATGGGAAGTCCAATAAACAAAATTACATCAGGACAACATTAACTCCCCAATTCATAGGTGCAGACACATCCAGCCTTAGGTGAGAAATGCTGCCATTAAGGACTTAGCTCATGGGATTCTTGTCTGCATACCACATAGTGGTACTTGCTGGTCTCATCTCAGCAGCACACCTTATTCTTGTGACAGAGGAGAACAAGGGCAGGCTTATTCTCAGCCAGACGTACTATACATCAGCTACATAGATTACTCCTGACCAAAAGACACAATGCATCTGAAAAACACCAGAACAAAGGAGGATGAGCTCGACTGCTGGAGAAGGCACATTGCGGAGGCTGCAGGAAGGCACACTTTCTTAAATCCTCTGCAACACTCAAAAAGACTCACCTCAGAGAAGTTTACAATCACCTCCATTACTGCAAGATCAAATGCTGCTGAGAAATTAACACAAAAAAACCTTACCAGCAGCAAATCCTTTGGAGCTCTCACAAATCTTGGTCATTTAATTAATAGTTCCCCAAGCCATTGCTTGGCTTTTGTATTTGTTGGTAGACTTGTTTACCATTTTCTTAACAAATTTATTTGGGTTTTTTTTCTCCCAGTGGACAAAAATGTCTCTCTGCTTATCAGAGATTTAACTTATTTTAACATTTTTACTAATTATTTTTCTACATTGTTAACAATTGTACATTGTTATATTTCTTTTCTGATAGGAAAGTTACTATTGTTCTCATCTTTATCATTTACAGGTAGCATGGAGAAGGCACTGTACTGATGGAGAAGGCAGAAAAGAATTTTTCATGAAAATAACTAACTTTGACATATTACACCATAGAAAAACTTCTTCACACAGAAATCAGTAGGCTTTTAAAGTGAAGTTCCATACAAAGGCCTGCCTTTATTTAAAAAAAAATTAAGAACCACACAAACCTCACCCCCCCAAAAAAAAACAAACCCCAAAGCCAAAACCAAACTCCAACACAATCTAAAACTAATTCCAACTTATTTCAGCTGCTGTCTTGTATCCATGAGTGATGGTGGGTGCATGAAGAAACTTACACAGCTCATGATTTAAAATTCTGCTATAAAGGTTTTTCCTCAAACTCTTTTTTCTTTTCAATTCCACTTAAGCAGATTTTATTTCTGTGACTTCAAAAAACCATTTCTGTGACTTTAAAATAGAGTTTATCACAACAGTATAGTATTTGGCACTAGCTGCTAGTACTAGAGGTTGAGACACAATACCTACAAAATGTTACATTTTAATTAAGAGAGTTAGTTGTCTGGAACAAAAGAACTCATTTTAAATAATGGCTTAGTGACCAGGTGGTATCAAGTGATTTATCCAACTCTCTTCAGAGAGTGTGCAAGACCATTTTCATCATCTTTTATTACTTGAAATGGAAAAAGTGAAAGGATCAATTTTAAATAAACAATAAAAATAAATATAACATTGAAATTCAGGTAACTACCTAGAGAATCAGTCACTGGAGAAAAAAGAGCAACAAACAGAAATGGCAAATTGAACAGTAAGCTCACAATCCTGGTTTAGGTAGGGTACTGACATATTTCAACATAATATCTCTAATTTGGGGACTGCAAACAGGAATAGTATGTCACAAGCTCACTTAAAGCTACTGTTTTAGCTTTGAGCACCTAATATATAAAGTTTGTGTCGTAGATATAACAAAGACAGCAAGCTCATGCAGCTAAAATGTATTTAATTTAGGTGACGTGGCAGTTAGTGACCACCTAAAGTGCTGAAATAGGAATTATTTCAATACTGAAAACTGCTAACTTCTGCATAGTGATATTATGTCCTATGCATCACTGTGGCATTTTATTCACCTTGATTTGAAACACCACCACGTTCATTTTATTATCTTCCCTTAAAATAAAGGAACAGTGTGCAGCTTTAGCATTGTCAGCAGAAACTGTAAACAAGGTTAAGAACATGCCCAGCTTACATGAAAAAAACAAAAAAAGTCTGTCTAAAAATTGGAATATGTCATCCCTCTATACAATTTATAATCAGGAGACATTCCTATTTTTTGAATGATAGTAGGCTATGTTACTATGGGAATCAATTAGAAGATTATGACACATTTTGTCAAAAAGATTGCATTGTGTTAAAGACATTTATGCAGCACACTCCTAGAGGAAAAATGAATAAATGCAAGAAAAAGAGGTTCCTGTAATGAGAAGACATTTAAATTTTAAATTAAAAAAAAATTAAAAAATCAGTCAGCATAAATGAGTCAGTTGTAGAAATGTCTCCAGCAAAGGGTTGATCACAATGACTTCATTATCCACATGTATCAGTAATGCCCTCGAGATCTCAGTGTTGAGATTACTGTTGGAAAGAAATATTTTATCTGCTTCATTGTCAGGAACCAGCAGGTTGAGAACAAAATTGAATGCCTTCTTCAAAATTGGTACCTCCCAAGAAAGAATTACTCTCAACTCTACAAGGCTTTGCAATTTGACAATACAGAGATTGCATTCAAATCCACATGCCATCAATGCTGAGAAGGAATAAAACTTGAGATTACAGAAAGAATGTCTGAAGAATAAAATATTGTTTTGGAGACTCCAGAATTTTCTTTTTCGTGGTGATGCAGTTTGTGATGGGAATACATAAATTTTCTAAATACTTGGATTATTTTAATTTTTTATTTAATTTTAAGTCTGCACTGGACCAGTAAAATGAGATTGTGAAGATTTTTGCATTATTCTTAAATCTGTTGATGCTGTAGTCATGCTTACACACTCACAGTTGTTTACTGCCTAAACAACCCAAATATAGAAACTTTCTGATGGACAAAAGTTACAGTGACATATTTATAATCAAACTCCAAAAGTTCAAACATCTGGAACAAAACCAGAGTATTTCAACAGAATTCAGTGAAACAAAAATAAATAAATAAATACATAAAAACAAGAAGAGGAAAAAGGAAAAAACAAAAAAGATAACTAACACAGATTTACACCTCACGAGCTCTACCTATCTATAAAACTTGGAAGCTAAAAAAGTTCACCCAGACAGCACTCCTGTCTGTCCTGGAATTCTCCTGTATGCCTTATTTTGGAAGCCACATTATAACCTGCGAGCACATACACAAATTTTTATCGCCAGCTCTCCTGCATGCCTTTTAAATGGCAGAGAAAAATGTGTCATGTGCTGCTGGGATAGTAGCATCGTGAGACAGGATTTAAAATTGTATCATGCTCTATAAATGCAATGAGCTGTACACGTCCTTGTACCAGAAGGGTACTGAACTCTACAGTACCTTCAAATGAGAGGAATAGCTGGCATGGCTTTGGCAAACCATGGGTTAAATCATTGATGGAGGGAGGGAAGGAGGGAGGGAAGGAAGGAGGGAAGGAGGAAAGGAGGAAGGGAGGAAGGCAGGAAGGAAGGGAGGAAGGAAGGCAGGAAGGAAGGCAGGAAGGAAGGCAGGAAGGAAGGCAGGAAGGGTCACACACTTATTATTAAAACAAGACCTTACAAATGCACAGGAGACAGAGATGAACAGAAAACTTTCTCTTTCAGACTTGCAAGGCATTCTGCAAAGTTCTTTGTCAGATATTCCATTTCATGGATAGTAAAAGCTTTCTGTCAGCACTTGAATACTACCATCAGAGGAAAAACTGATACAAGGTAATGTAAGGGTTACACATTAATGATTATCTAGAGAGATTTTGTGTGTGCCCAGTCTATGCAAGTCTATGGGGAGAAATGACAGAATCCATCACCACTTTTGAGCAAACTTATTTTTGAGGTGCTGTTTTCTTGCTCAAATCCCTCTTTCTATTCTTAATCTTTTCTAAGACACATATAGATGTTCCCACCAGCAATGTCTTCACATATCTTATTACAGCATGTCCAAATATTTCTTGCCAAAAATGCCAGAAGGCAACCCACTGGAATGACAGAGAAGGGGACTAATTTTAAGAGGCACAGAGACACCTCCCTCAATCTATGCAATGAACCAAAAGAAACCAAAATGGTTTATACATCAGTTTTACATCACAGATGTGAAATACACATCACCTAACACGCACCTCAGAGGGCAACCCTACTCCTCCACTTCCCACCCTCAGCTGCTGGCAGTCACTCCTCTACACTACGTTCACAGTGGTTTAGGTTTAAAACTGATCCTGCAGGCATGTACATGGAAGTTCCCTGCTTTCCTAGGTCCCTGCTGCAACTCCCAGTGGTTTCAGACAAAAGCCAGTGTCAGCAGAGAAATGGAAGCACAAGTTCAGGTTTTTGAGAGTGGGGAAGGCAAGGATTGAGACTACCTTTTAAGAAGGTGCTGGCTACTACATTTGCTTTCACCATGAAAGCCAGCCTCAGAAAGGGCGGGCGGACAGAGGTGCCCAAAAGTAACCACCATCCTTGCCATAGCAGCTGGAGAGATGCTAGGGAATACCCGTGAAAAGAGGGTAACATAGCAGCTGCCCCATTGTCAAATGGATTCTGAGTGTGATAAAAAGACTGAAAGAAATTTCTAGAAAAACAAAACAGAAAATTCCACCAGTTCTGCATGCTAATAAAATTTTTATGAGATACTATGATTTTATATGAGTTGATTAAAGTCTGTTATCTTAGTTTTGTTGCAAAAAAAAAAAAAAAATTAAAGTACCAATAGGAATCTGGAATAGAAACTCCCTGAGTACAGTAAGAGTCTAAATTTTGCATCTTATTTCAACTGACGCAAACATTAAATTTTTTTCTCTCCTATTTTAACCATTCTAAGTTATCAATTTTTTGATGACCAAACTTGACAAGAATACACTGCTTCTTATTCTGCTACTGCATATCTTAATTCTGGAATATGATATAAACCTGGACTGGTACACTGGTGAAAGTTCTGGAACCAGCCTTGTGTGTTCACATAAGAAAGGCAAACAAAATCAACAACTCTATAGAAATAATAAGAGAAGAAATTATTAGGGTAGAAATTGTACTGTATGGTTTTTTTTCTCCAAATACAAGATCCACTGGTAATAATATAGTTTATAATAATATGCACCATTGTGGAAATTGCTACCTTCAGATATTGCACAAGTAACCTGTGTTGTTTACTACATCTTGATGACCTGTGCATAACAGGCATTTTGTTGAAGGCTGGGTTTTTGTTGGTTCTGCATGTTGAACCAAGCACCTAAGAGCACATTGCAAAAGATTTGGAGACAAATCAGTTGTAATCATATTACCAGCTAAACAGACAATAGCAATACCTTAAAGGAGCCCTTACATTTTACACAAGTGTTGGTAACAAAAGCATGACATCATGCGGAAAAAAACATGTGCAATTTTACCTGCAAGCTCTGTTGGCCCCAGTACCCAAAGCTGGAGCATTTTTTTCAGAAATTTAAAATACTGTTTTTAATGAAGACAAAGTCATGATTCTTCCTGCTGAATTCTTAAGTTTTGCCTCAAACTTTTAATGTGTGAGTGTTCTTTGAGGAATTTGGCTGGTTTGCTTACTTTTAAATAACTGCAAGCACCAGGAAGCTTCTCTCACAGGACTTGATATCCCTCTGAGATATGTGAGTTTGGAGCATAAAAAAAGCAGTTTTTGTCAACTCAGTCAGAGGACTGGTGAAGCTGCCCCACTGAACTCTATTTAGGCTTCTACCTCTCAATGCACATAATCTTGCCTGCTCTCAAGAAAGCCTTCACTTATTATTTACCTTCCTTCCCAACCTGTAATGGAAAAGGCAGGCTGGACTTACAGAAACGCCCAGAATAGATGAACATACTTTTTTACAAATGTAAGAAGCCACAACACAGCATTTTGGCATTTAAAAAAACCTCCTAAATCTTTTCATTTTCATTTAACATAGTATTTTTCTTTCCAAAATTCACTAGAGTTTCACTCTAAGAAGTTCTTCGTCACTGTACCGAGAAGTCAGCAATCAGCAAGATTTTTATCTCTAAGTTCTCCTCACTTGGCCCAGCCTCTTTTCCCAACTTCTGAGGCATATTCTCAGGGTGCAAATCCTTAGTACCCACATTCAGCCAGTGAAAATTCAGGGGCTAGGCAACCCTGAGCATAAAGCCAATTCTGGCTTTTTTCCCGTGTTCAGATAATCCCTTTCTCAGGGCCACACAAGTACGGGAAACCTATTTTATAGCTAACTTTGGTTACAGTCAAGAATATAGAGGTATCACAAACCAATCTCATTCCTAAGTTTTTTATACCTTTGCAAGTGCAGTGACTTATAAATTGAAAACAGAATAACTCCAAATACACACACAAAAATTCCTACTCCTTTGGAACGAAATGGGCTAGAGAGGCTGAGGTTGGGGTTGCATTTCTTTATGGGGAGGAAAGGGTGGGTGTGCATGAGTGTAGCAAAACAATAAAAGATGAGAAGGTTAAGATGAAAAAGTTCATCCAAATTCAGAAAATAGCTACAAGAAAAAACATTTACATTAATATTTCCAAACTGATGTTTTGATTTTTCAGCCTAGTTGCACTAGGTAATAAAAAGGGGCATTCAGAACATAATTCAGGATTATAGAGAATACATTTTATCTCTCATCATAAGGACATTCCACATCCATTCCTCTTGTCTGGCTGAAGTCAGAATTTGTGCAGAGATTCACCATTTCCAAGGACAACACTTTACCCTATATGTTCAGAGATTCTCAGAGGGGTCTCTGCAACCCTCCTAAACATTCACTAGGTCATTTTTACATTTGTCTACCTACAATGCCAGTAAGAAAACATGGGGTTTTAGTGATGGCTCCAACTAAAGCAGCAGCAGCCTTATCTGCTCTGCTACATAGCTGCAGGTATTTTTTGAATAGTCACATCCAACTTTTCTTGTTTTCCTTAAGATACTGTAGAATTAAGAAATAAAATGGCAAATAAAGTCAAAGCTGATAAATACAAAGCAGTGCATTGAGCCTTATGAATCCCTTATGGACTCTAAATCAGTATAATCTGACAGGAATAATATTTCTGTTGGGAATTTCAAGACCATGTCAGTTCAATTCAGATTAAAAAAAGAAAAAAATATATCAGTGATTATTAGGAACACCACACAAAGAAAGCATAATATCTTGTGTGACTATGTAAACCCGTAATGTTCTCTCATCTAAAATAAATTATATAGATCTGGTCTTCCTATCTCCTGTGAGACGAGCCAGAAGAGAAGACATAGAAAAGGCCAAATAGAAGCTACTGAAGACCTAGGACAACTTCCTATATGGAAACATTTAATTGATCTGCAACACTCAACATGAAAGAAGGATGATTGAAGGAATACATGTTAGATCTTTATGAAATGACAAGTGTCATGGAACTGATTAATATGGAATGACTTGCTATTTCTTAGAGTGAAAATAGACGGCAGCTTTGGAGGGAAGCACGTTCTTCCTTGAATAATTGAGCTAATTGTGGGAACTCATTGCTCCCAATTGTGCAAAAACACAAGTTCAGAAATTATTTGACAAATTTGTATAAGGTTGGTCATGGATATAACACTCATGATTCATTGATATAGTCTCGGGGTCGATAAATCTTAAGCTATAGATTGCTAGATGCTCAGTGGTATATGGAGTGCCTCTCTCATTTTTACATCTCTCCCCAAGCCTACTCATTAAACTAAGAAGATTTTGGCCCAGCAGCAACGTTTTCTGAAGCCACTATCATGTTCTCTAGAAGTTAAAAAAAGTCAAGAAACTGCTTCAGTCCATGTAATCCATTATAGATGAGTGCCCTCTGCATAGAGCTACTAATGATCCAACTATCTTCTTTCAGAGTGTGGATGGTGCATGGCTGTATGGTCGCATTTCCTTCACATTTAATTATAAATTATCAAAGTTTCTTTTTTTTTATTCTGATGCCTGAATGGAGAGTTCTAGGCTTTAAAACAAAAGCTACTTTGCAGAAGCAAAGCAATATAAGCTAACCTGCTGAAAACAGATTAATTTTCTGTTGATTTACATCCCTGAATGGTTAATGTAATATAGATGCAGTAAGAAACCCTAATTATGTTGTACCTTCATTAAGTGATTCCACATATATCTTATGGAGTTTTTTTTATATTCCGTAATGACTTTAATGTGTGGGGAAAATGATCAGCAAAGGTAAACAAAGTCAGTAAAATAGCTTGCTTGAACTCACTCAGTTCTTCTCATTGCAGGCCAATCCATCAGTAATACTAGGGCTTACAACCGTTAAAATACCTTAAAAGAAGATAAAACTACCATTTTTCTACAAAGTCTCTCCTGACAAAGCAAAATGTTTTGCCCGGCTGTCTGCCTTTGTTTCACAGGTATTTAGAACACTTACCTGTACTTCCCCCACAGGTAAGCATTCTAACTCTGTGGTGTTTATACTTTTCTTGGCCTGAATAATTTATCATTTCTTTCTCTTCAACACATAAAGTAAAAAATGGATAACAGAAGCAGTCCAGTAACATTGCTGAAGCTTGAAGTACCCTTTGAAAGCACATAAGAGACCAAAACATTTTCCCTTTGATACGTTGCCTTATTTTTTTCAAGTTATTTAATGAAGCGCTTCTCTTCATGCCCCATTTACACCATATAATAATCAATCATTAAAAAGCCACAAAACATCTGTTATTCCATCTACGAGTCTTCATGGGCCTTTTCTCACCCAAGTTCATAATCTTTTGCTATTCAGCATACTATTTTTGCATTCGTATTGTCTTTTCTCTTCTATGAATTATGAACACCTTACCTCTGGTTGCCTCACTCCTTTTAAATGTCTTTTCAAGATACTTGAATTACTTCTAAATTTTTCTTCAGTGGAAGTATATTTTTAATTTAGATTCAACAAGAATGCATTTTTCTCCCACTTTCTTCCTTTGGGTGAAAATTTCAAATACTTTTCAGCACAGTGATGTGTACATTGCTGTCTATCTTATTATTCATTGAACACTACTGATAAAACAACTACACAGATATGTTTGCTTTTCCATGCTTTAATACACCTATACAAATCATAATAGCTTACTTCATTAGTATATTGTTGAAAAGCCACTCCAAGTGTTATTGTATTTATGTATTTAAATGGCCTGACAAGCATTCTGAAATTAAACCAAATGTCCAGTTCAAGAGAAATATTTTACTTATCTTTTTCTTTTTATTTACCTTTCTTTTTTCTTCTATTTACCTTTCTATACCAAGTCCAGCTGTTTTTTTCCCTGTAACAACCCAAAGACAAGGTTTACTGTGGGTTTTTCTATTCAGGCCTATTACATTAAGGCCTATCATTCTGGTATCTGGTTATCTCCTCAGCTATGACAAGATAATGTGGGCTTGAGGGAACATACTTGTATCTCCTGTCAGTCCCTTTCTGTTATATCAACTCCTCTAAAGGCATGTTCATACAAGGAAGCCGCTACCAAAGAAACCCCCAAGACAACGCTGTTTATCTCAGGAACCATTCCACACTACAATACCCTGTGGGCACAAAGATTTTTGCAGCACAGTGTAATCCACCCGCAAAGCAGGCTGAGGATGCAGTTTAACATTATATCTAAGCCAACCCAAAATGACCACATCATTGTGGGGAGTGAACTACCACTTCTTCTCTGGTCTTGCCACATTTTCCAGACCAGTGGTTCTACTACTAGTCTGACAAAAAACCACCCACTTCTTTTTACAGTGTCAGAGTTTTTTAAATTTAGCTCCCCACTCAGCTCACTGGAGGGAGGGTCAAGCATGCCTGCAATGTAAACCAAGAGGAATAGCAAGTCATGGGGAACAGGAGAGAGAAAAGGGAGGTAAGACCATGCCTTTTTTTGCCTCTTCTGTAATATCAGATGCTGTTGCACATAAATAAATATTGCCCATGCCTACAAATATATTTTTAAGGAAGGGTCCAACAAATAAATAAACAAATAAATAATTGGTGTATGAATCTCTTCATGAGGCACAGAATCAGTCAAAAACAGGGCATGCAAGAAATTCTTTCACACATTAGGAAGCTTCATAAATTATACGGAAATGCATTTTCAGAAATGAGGTTGAAACCAGACCAAACTGTGAGTGACAGGTTTCAGCTCTTTAGTCAGTGCAAGTCCCTCTGGAAGGCTTCTTCCTCTGTAACATTATGCTATGAGTCAAAACAGGATTCTTGTCGTCAAGAATTGCTTCAATTATTCCCACTCAATCAATTAAAATTCCAGAATCCTGTGAAATTTTTAATCCACCACAGGAATCCTGTGAGCTCTGCTAAGCAGGTGATAAGTCCCAGCAAATTTTGATAAGGAAACCTCAGGTGCTAAACCCCTGAAAGTCATCTGAGCTGGAAGTGCAGGAAGGGCAAGGACAGTGAACTGACACCCACAGGAAACAGACTGTAGGTACCTGGTCCATTAATTTCTGTTAATTGCCTGAGAGCTCAACTTAGCATCATTTGCTTCCACTTGGCATCTGCTTAGTCAGTTGGCCAGAAGGCTGTCTTCTTACTGAAAAATAGTTCATCTTAATTATCAGAAGTACTAATGATGCAAATGTCTTACGGGATAGTCTCCTTAATAAGGTGACTGCACGTACTGTTTGGCACACACTGTTTGGCCTGTCCACTCCATTTTTTATAATGTAAACAATAGCACCTGTACAAAACATTTTGTTTCAGAGCAAGAACATTGTTCTCCTTTTGTGACACGTTTTTAATAAGTTCTTTATTCCAGCCTGGAAGGTGGAACTGACATACCACTAAATTCCTGTTTTAGGGAATGTTTTGGTAAAGGGCAGCAAAATCTGGACAAAACAAAACATTAATTAAACCACTCTTATCTGTCTGCAACTCCAGAATGTTGCTTGGTCAGCTTCTTGAAACCATCACTTGATTTGGCTTGAATGAAAAGCCAGCCTGTGTTCTCTCTATCAGTTCTTTAATCTCTTATAATATTATTCAAAGAAGAGGTTAAAGCTGTTCCAGGAACAATTGAAAGTTAAAAAAAAATGAGGATCATTTTGTTTCTAATTGTGAAAATGTCACTGATAATGACAGTAATTTGGAGGGAAAAGAAGTGTCACTAGGTCACAATTCTTTGTGTTGCATAGTCCACATACCTAGTTAGAGGTCAAGTAGGTATTGGAGATATTCCCAAGAAAAATAAAACTCATTAAATATTTCTTTAGGCAGCCATGTTGAAAGAAAAATGCAAGAGGAAGGTCAAACAGATTTTTAAAATGGCATTAGGAGATAGCTGAAGACAAAGAACTTAAGCAACAAAAAGTAAAAATTGAAAGGTAGAGGAAGCTTCCCACATAAAACAAAGGCAAACGTCTGGAAAGATGAGAAGTCTGTAAGCCTAAACTCAAAATACATCTTAAACATGTCTACAGCCAGCCAGAACAGAGACAAAGTCCAATTTTTTCCTTGAAGTGTCCAATTATATTACCTTTACAAAACCTTTTGGAAAAGGAGCTATTCTTTCTAGTAAAACAGACTTTTTTATCACCTTTCAGTTACCTCGTTGTCATTTATTGGCATATTCAACCTGGCAGCATTTTCTCTGCTCCATCGATAGAAGTCGCAACCAACAGATGGGGCACAAAAGATGGCAGACTTAAATCCCAATGCAGAAAGCCCAGAGGTGCAATATAGGGGAAAAAATAAACAGAGAAGGCATTGGCAAAAGTGATGATTACAGCATGCTATACTTGTGAGAACTTGCAGATGTCTTCCCCTCTTCAGTGCACTAAGGTGGCCAAGTGCCATGCTGCATACATTCAAAGCAGGAACTGTGCCTCAGCATCACATATTAAAAAAAAAAAAAAAAAAAAAAAAAAAAAAAAAAAAAAAAAAAAAAAAAAAAAAAAAAAAAAAGAAAACAACAAACCATGCTGCAACTGTACCCTGAAAGTATCTGGCTGGTAAAATGAAGCTGTGCTACATGCACTGCCAAACAGCTGCTCCTTTCTGTCTCCAATAAAAAGAAAGGGAAAATATTGCAGTGGCTGATGATGCAGCCCATAGATCACAAGCTTGATCACACTAAATGTATCTTGTTTTTTCTAGGACATGCAAGTCATCCAGTCCAAGAGAAGTGGAAAGTTGAAAAATAAATCATTAGTCAAGACATTTCCAACTGCTGTCAACACAATTCAAAGTCAGAGTAAAGTTCAAAGCAAGCATTAGGAGTCATGAGACTTCAATCTCAATTTTTAAGCCAAAGAAAAACATCTAGTTTACCCCTATCTCCCTTCAAAGCCTTTATATGTCCAGTTGTTAAAAAACACAACTTACGTTACCATGAGGATGTCAATATAAGAATAAAGCTGAGATTTTCACATAAACTCAGAACTGCAACTTAGGTAAAAAAAAGCAAAACAGAAAAAAAAAAAAAGTGGTTTTAGACTTAATCCTTATTGGATGGTGAAATAGATCAGGTAAACAATACAATATACTATTCCTGCTTTTCTCAGGAAATGACTAAGCCAGTTTACTAAAGCAAGATAGCTTTACTAAAAACACATATGGTATTGATGCCTTGTAGTATTTTACCTTGTGTCCACAAACAGGTTCCATATGGTTTACAGGATCTATCACAAGATAGGCACAAGGAGTGAAAAGCTAATATAAATATCAAAAAATCTGAATAAAAGGTTCTTCTAGATTCCACAAACTATAAGATGGTTGGTACATTCAAGTAAAGTTTAAATTCATTTACCTTATAATCCATTCATTTGTGGAAAATTCCAGACAAAAAACTCTAAATTGAGCAAAGCATTTTTCCTGGCATTTATTTATTTAAATTAACTAATTCACACAAAGTTAGGGCAATCATTATTAATAAAACTACAGCTCATCAAAAAATTGTGTCTGCTTTAAAAGCCTTGAACTAACACCGTGCAATAAACACCTTTCAGACCACATTGATTAGGAAGTGTGTTCAGAGAAGGGCAGCCAAGCTCATGAAAGGTCAAGAAAACATGTTTTATAAGAATCAGCAGAGGGAGCAGGGTTTGTTTAGTCAGGAGAAGAGGATGCTCTAGGGAGACCTCTTCACTCTCTACAACTCCCTGAAAGGAGTTTACAGTGAGGTGGGGACTGATCTCTCCTGCCATGCCTGCACTGAGAGGACCAGATGAAATGGCCTTAAAGGTGAGACAGGAGAGGTCCATATTAGATAGCAGAAGAAAGCTTTTTCACTGTTCAGATGGTCAGGCACTGGAATAGGTGGCCTGGGAAGGAGGTGGAGTCACCATTTCTGAAGCTGTTTAAAAGGTGTCTGGATCTGGCTCTGGCTGTTGGTTTGGAGGTTACAGTGGTAGTGCTGAGTTGATGGTTGGACTTGATGATCATAAAGGTCTCTTCCAACCTTGAAAATTCTATCATTGTGTGGTATTTTGCACTTACATCCTCCTTTCTTGAAGGAAAAATGTAACATCAAATTAGCTGTTGAGAGGCTTTCCCCTACCATTCCTACTGACCATTATTATTAGTCTGTAAGGTTTTAAATATAAGTCAATTCTAAGCAATTTTTAAGGCCTAAGAAGGTGCTCTCACTTCTTCATATCACTGTTCACTGAGTTTTGTCTCTTTTTAGTCCCCAAACCTACCAATAGAAATTTTCTATTCTGTTTAATAATAAAGAATTCAGGAAAGTGAAAAATTGCACTTGTTGCCACGTGCAGACATTGACGGGGATGGTACAAAGTGTTTGGCAGTACAAGACATGCCAAAAGGCTAAGAAAATGGACACAGAATAACAACACAAAATGTTATAGATGAGGTTCTGGGAACAAAGAAGTGTAAAAAGAAATAAAATAAAAATCACAAAAAAATTAGGAAAGAGATGAAAATTCAAATATCAGTCCTAATGCAACAGTGTCATCCTTCCTCAGGATGGAGGTAGGACACAGACTTTGCCATTAGCACTGTGAACATACCTGGGGAACAGGGGACAGAAACACATTCATTTTCCTTGTAACACTCCTTAAATGTTCACCAAGACATGCCTGTTAGCAGTTCCATATCAATCTCTATGACAAGCTCGCTAGTAAACCAGCACATCCAAATTCAACACTGCATCTCAGCAGGAAGAAATCTATCTTTCTGCATGTAGCTAATCTTCCCTCTTCTTCAGAAGAGGCAGATAGTTTTCTCACCACTTTCTACATAATTCTGCAAATATTCCAGCAGTTAACACTTCAGAAAAATCCTGCAACACAAATTATTAAACAAATATTTAAAACTCTTTAGGAAAGGAAAAAAACTTCTATACAAACTACTCTGAGCAAACTTTTTGTAATCTCTTTAAAATTATCTTCAAATAACTCCCCAACCAAGATGATTAAAGGTCACTGGCACATTGTGAAGCATATTTTTATGAGATAAATCCCATTATAATTGCAACAACTTTTCCAGCGACAATTTAGACATAGAATCAAATTATCCATTTCATTTTCATTTATACCTCATGGGCTAGGTCATTTATCATGTTTCATGATAATGATCAGAGGGCACACAGAAAGTGATTTCTGGAGGAAACAAATTACCTATCATATTAGCATGGCTTACAAGATCTGTCAACAGGTACCACACATAAATAAGAGGTAATTAAATTCACAATGTGCAGGAGCATTTGATGTGCTACTTGCTTTCCTAGAAGCTGGCAAAAAATCTAGGTGACTAAATTCAACATTCCAAATGAGCTGCTTAAGTACAATAGTTTAGTTCTTCATAACACATCAGGAATCATTATGCCACCAGAACACCAACAGGTAGACAGCGTGCAGTGGGCTCAAGATCTGGAGACAAATCTCTCATCATCAGGTATTATTGCTTCTTGCCACTGCATCATCCATCATGTCTCTGAGACAGCTTGGAATGATAGTGCCAGACCTTCACAGTACTGCTCCCTGAACTCTGTCTCATCCATCTTTTGCATCATTTCCCATTTGCTGCGAAGTATCATCTCCTTGCTGCAAAACTGAGTGTGAACCTGTAATGCCTTTAACCTGCAGTGCCACTCTAATAGTAATTGATTTCTTTTTATTGCAGGGACGGTGCTCACTGAGACTACGTACAGCTGCTGTACTGAAGAGTATAATACAAGCATCTATGTCTTTAGCAGTATGACCCGTTTTCAAGGAAACAGTTTTATTTTCATTTCTGGCTATTTTATAAAATGTGTATATTTATCAATATATAATATTGGTAGAGGAATATATATGCAGGGGTCTTTTTCCTGCATTTCAACTACAATTTAATAGCAAGATTCACTCAAATGCAGCTGAAAAATAAATGTCGGTGTGGCTCCATTTTGTATTTTTGTTAAGTGATTCAGCATTAGAACACTGTTAGATTTTTAAATACATACTAAAGCACACAGGTGCACCTGCATTAAAAAAGCAACTTAAATTAACTCTACATTGATCATGGAGAGACTTCACTAGCATGATGACTTGTGTACCATAAACCACCCAAGACTAAGCGTTTTAATTCAGCTTCGTCTGAATGCTGTTATAAAAGTTTAATAAATCAAAATGATCAAAATGCCCCCAGTGGCAGGTTGGGATTCAGTTTCCAATTCAAATTCCGTTTAATATATGGCTTCTCTGACATACTGCATTTTCTGCCATCTATGTTGAATTCCAAATGCACTCCTTTTCATCATTACCATGCATCTACTCATCAGCACCCTTTTTAACAACTCTGCACAATACAGAGATGTCAAACCTAGAGGGGTTTTCCCCTCCCCCAAACTGGAAAATGATGGCAGGTAAGGGAACTTCGTCTATACTTAAGTAAATATTTTAACCTCTATGGTGATGTCAATGGCATTTAAACTGAGAGAGACCATCCTGAGCCGCAGCATTCAAATGTAATATTTGATTTAAATAAATGTAGAGACAGACCAGATACTGGAAGGGAAATTATCCAAGTGAAATACAGCAGTAATGTGGTGGGGTAGTCTGGAGACATCTCTAATTAAGATGAGAAAAATCACATTACTGCAAATGATCTTCATGTCACTGTACTTGGATAAAACACAGATATAAGAAACAAAGAATCTTCTATTTCCTCCCTGAAGTGACACCTGCCAAAAGCTTTTCCCTTGCTTCTTTTTTTCCTTTGCACTGACTCCCATCAAGCCTAAACGCCAAAAAGAATTCCACAATTCAAAGTGATTACATTTTAATTTCCCAAATGCTTTATTTGGATTCACTTAAGTATTTTCACAATAAGGAGGCACATGAGAAAATGGCATAGGTATAGGAGAGCACCTGAACTGTGAGATCTTGCTCATGTAATCTGCCACATCTGTGGTATCACCAGCAGCTCCATTTTGAATCAGGCTGAGCAAAGCTGCATCAGATCTTGGCTTTGCAGGATTGGGCAGAACAGGTGATACCCAGTTTATGCTGCCTGTAAAGGGGCTGATAATACCTGGTCTGCCACAGAGGCAGAAAACCCATGAGGAATATTACCTAAAGCCAGCACTAAGCCTGACAGCACAGAGCTAATTCCTCTGCAACCGTGAGCCACTCGGTCAAGATCATCCCAGGTCACCACCCATTATAAGCTCCCACTGATTTTCATTGACCCTGCAGCTGTATTTATTTTGCTGCCAAGCCATGGCAAGGTCTCCACAAGAGCTGACAAGAACCAGTAGCAGTCCACTGCCTGGCAAGCAGAGAAAGGCCCTTTTCTGGAGATTTGCTTTGAAAGCACATTCCTGCCTGAACATTTATATAACGTGGTCAAAGACAGCCTTCAGAAAAGCAGTCAGGCCTGCAACATGTTCATTCCTGGACACAAAGCAGTGTCACACCTAATGACACACAAAATAGTGTCACACCTACTAATTAGGAATGACAGAAGTAAAGCTATCTGTAGTTCTAGATGTGATCAGATGCCTAGAAATGCAACTATATTGACATATAGAAAAGCAGCTCTCAGAAATAAGCAGAAATAGCCACGCAAACATCGATCCAGCTAATTGTCAGCATTCCTAGCCTTCCTCCTCCTTTTTTCTTTTGTTCTGATTTCCACTCAGAGCCTGTGAAAATAGTATTTCCATCATGCTTCTAGCCACTGAGAAGCCTTGCAGAGGAGAGAGGACTTCCACAGAGTTTGCAATCCCATGTGCTCTCATGCAGGCAGTATGAAGCCTTGCAGAAAACACAAAAGGAACTCATGCTGCTTGGACTCGTGAATCAAAGTGTTACAAAGCATCAACATCCATCAGGGATGTCAAGGAAAAATATACACCAGCAACAAAAACTATAAATCAAAAATGGCCTTTGCACCAAGTGATTTAGTTAATCATCAATCTCTTTTGGTTCCTGGATACTTATAAGTGAGAAACTAGGGCACAACACTTATATCCAAGCTGAGAGGGATTTGTCCTGTACTTAGAAGATGTCTGAACCACAGACCCCTGAGACAGAAAATTCTAAGTCAACAAAGGATGCTTCTACACCTACTTTTCTCTGATACTCTTCCCCAGTCACTGGCTATCAGGGCAGGACCCAGAGCTACAGGACTTGGGTTTTTGCTCTGATCCAGACTAGTCACAATTAAGTTCAGAGAACACATTGAGAAGATGCAGATCAACACTGAAATTGCTAGTTTTTGCCTAATGAAAATATTAATTTAGCCTTTATCAAGTAGTACAAAATTCATGTCTTATGAAATAAAAGTAAGACGCGCTTTACCTTAAATGTTTCAGATCTTCCTGAAGAACACATCAGAACTACAATAAAACACCAGTTCACATTAGAAAGATTTCAAGCGTCAGCTGGAGATGACACAGCTCAGGGGGATATTGCAAATGTGTATGAACCCCTGAATGGAGGGTGAAAAGAGGACAGAGCCAGGCTCTTTTCAGAGGTGCCCAGTGACAGAGCAGGAGGCACTGGGCACAAAGTGAAATACAGGAAGGTCCCTCTGAACATCAGGAAACACTTTTTCTTACTGTGAGGGTGCCTGAGTACTGACATAGGTTGCCCAAGGAGGCTGCAGAATATCCATCCTTGGAGATTTTCAGAAGCCATCTGGACACAATCCTGGGCAATTGGCCCTAAGTGATTCTGCTTGAGCAGGGGGAGTTTGGTCCAGATGACCTCCAAAAGTGTCTTTCAATCTCAGTCATTCTGTGATTGTCGTTTCAAATGCAAACCTGTGCAGCCAAGATTGCTCAACACAGAAAGATGGAATGGAGCTTATGCCAAATACCTGGCATTTCTGCTACCTTGCGTGAATCAGTCTCTTTGGCTTCTTTGAAAAATCCCATCAAAACTATTTTCTCCTGCTTCTCCAGCAAAAGCAGCTTTTCTGCACTTCCTAAGGAAAATGAGCGACACACCTATAAACTATAAACCTATAAACCAGAGCCAAATGTTGTTTGAGCAAAGGAGCTGAGCAGAGTTGCTTCCACAGAAGGGTTGCCTGAGCAGAAAGTGAAGCTGCTATTCTTTCTGATATGTAGATGAATGACAAAATTGAGACTCCTCTCTGGTTCAATGTATTCATTGTGAGCATAAAGTCTTTCTGAGGCATTTTCCTATATTCTTGTTTAATTCTTTTTATGTAAAGGAGGCAGGATTTGACTTCAGGGTGACAGCCCCTCTATTTCTTACCTGCTGTAAGAAACAGAGGATTGAAAAATAGGAAGATTCACATGTTAAACCTACTTAAAGAGGATAAGATCTTAATACAGTAGAGAAATTAAAACCAGAGAATGCCACAAAAAGATCAAGTTAATTGGATCCTTGACTCTCTGACAAATGCTTATACCTAAATATACACCCAAAATATAAATAGTGTTTTATCAGCAAAGTTTAGAAAAAAATCACAAAATAATTTCCTTATTTTTTCAACTACTGCAAAGTAATTATGGAATTGTCATTTGCTCTTCCTGCAGGGATACAGCTATGAGAGAATTAGGCTACAACTAGTGAGGAAACTAAAGACTATAAAGTAATTTTGAAGATGAGCTGAGTGTCCAAAAGAGTACCAGTATTAATAGCAATACTCCAGGAATGCATCTTATGAAACAAGCACAGCAGCCACAGGGCTCTTCTGGCACAAATAAAATATTTGCATACCTCTATTGAAGTCTGCTGATGATTCAAAAGAAAACTTAGCCAAGGTAGTGATGTAAAGCCCACAGCTTTCAATAACTTGGACTGCAGAATCTCTCTCCTCAATTTCCTCTCTGTTCTGAAATTCAGTGAGTTCAGAAAAATACATACCAAAGGCCCTCCTCAAGACTTTTCAAAGATACAGTCCAGAGCCACTGTTTCTTGGAGACTGAATTTCTGAACACATTACAAAGCATCACTAATAACCTGAACTGTCTAATATTTATGATGGCAGGTAATATCACCAGAGGGGAAATTTTTTTTTTACAAATTTCCTATTTATCAGAGAACTTAATAATGGAGGGTAGAAATATGAGGCATTTTGCAAAATTGGTATAAAAATACTCCAGTCTATTTGCAAGCAGGGAATATAAATTCAGTCTACCTGATGTATTTACTTTTTACCTGCCACCTAGTGCTCTCCTTGACATATTTTTAAGTCTGTTATTATACTGAACAAATAAACCAAGTCACAAAATTGAGTACACACATCTGAAGCAAGCTTAGATATTTCACTTTTTTCCCAGACAAAACAAGTACCAGTGAAATTTAGAAAGTGCATTTCAGTCCACAGCTTTCTCAAATGGAAATATTTCAAACCTTTCTTGTAAGAGAAGAAGAATAATGGTCCCTTGAGAATTACTTGCCAGGGGCAAACTCCATCTTCACAGTGTTCTAGCATCACCAGGAACCAGCCAAATTACTAGTTTTCTTATATAAGATCCCTAAAGAGATTCATACAAGAAAGGCAGAAAAATCACTGCCAGGCTTGCATAACAGGAACTACTTCTGATGGCAAACTCAGCCTAATAAGGCAAACAAAGAAGAGGCAAACTTAATCACAAATCCCACCAAAACTTGAACCTGATGACTTAGAAGAGAGACTGCTTGCAATGTCAAATCAAATACAAGAAACAATGATATCCACAAACTCATACAAACAGGTGAGATGCCTAGAAGCAGTTCATCAGAACTTAGGATTTTTTGGAAGAACATTCAGAAGACAGTAAACTGCCCTTTTTTGCTGTTACTAACTTGGATTTACCAGGTGCATGGAGACAATTCCATGTTGAAACTACAAATCAAGGCCCAGACCTCCCCTTGCTTTGAACCCAGCGCAGAAGAGATATTTTGGTTAGATGAAGAAATGCTAAAAACAACAAAAAAATCATGTAGTAAAGCCATAAAAAATTGCTGTAATTTATGACTCAAATAAAACTTACAAACTTATCAGTAGAACCAGATGCATGATAGAACTTTTCCCATTATTATTATTAATAAATGCTACATTTGATTTATACATGTTGAGGTTTTAATCCTTGATTTTTCTACTTCATCTTTAACTCTAACAAACATTTTCTTCCAAATCCCATGTGCAAGATCCACTAAATAAAATAAAATGTACCATATTTACTGCTGATTTTGCAGTATTTAATAGCATAATCAAGTTTTGTACAATTATTTTTCTAACAATGTGCAGCTACTTTTAAAAAAGTAGCTACTTTAAAAAACCCAGGCAAGCATGCAAACATTTTACATAAAGATCAATTCATTATTATACTATTTAAGAAAAGGGTTTGCTCCCTTTTTTTGACAATCAGAGCAACAAAGTGTTATTACATGAATATATATTAAAGAGAAAAAGGCTTATCACCTGTGTCTTCCATACTGCAGCCAAAGAAAATGGTGGTTTGATTTACGGTCCCTGCAAGACTGCCCAAGAGTAAGACATTTCAAATGGGGACAAACTGAATTTGGATTGTTTTACAAAGTTTTGCTCTCTGACCACGTGAGAATGTAACATCATCTTCAGCCCCATCTCACAGGCACTTTTAACATGCCATGTCAACTAAGAAGTTGATCACAGTTGCTGTGTTGTACACTACCTTGTTTCTTGATGCATCAGGTAGCTTTTCTGGCAAATACCGGCAACTTCAGAGCAACACTCCAGTACATTTTTAAGAGCACGGAACTATGCAACAGTACAAGAAATGATTACGGGGGAAGTTCTCTACTGACTGAAGATCAGAACATTTGATACTGTAACTTGGGAATGCTACACAGTTTTATATATCAAATGTCCATATGAGCCCAGGCACAGGTGATCTCTTTGGGCACTTCATTTCTTCAATTCCACATTAAGGAACAGAGATTTAAGAGATGCACTTGTTCTCAAAAGCAAGTAAGAAACAAGTAAAAAAGAAAGAAACCACCAATGGCTTCTTGTTCTCTTGCCTATCACAGATCCCTTTCCTCCCTCCCAGGATCTCCCCCAAATTCCAATGCAGACAATCCTGAAGACTTCAAGAAACTCCCTTCCCAGAAATTGCCAATTTACCAGAAAAACTATAAATAGACAATTAATCAGATGGACATATTCAGGAGGGTAAGTCAACTAATAGTAATGACAGCATCAAACTTCCTGTAAAAGGAAGGGAAAAGGGAAAACTGCTACACGCGTCCAAGAATAATAGCAATGCCATAGAAACCATGTAAAAAAATCAATACAGTGAAGCCACTGAGCTGAGAGCTGAAGACCAGCTCTAAACAAAGGTGAGACATTAAATCATTGACTGGAACTACTTTTGGTAAAATCTCATAATTTAATTACAAATCCTGTCCTAGTTCAATTTTTCTTCAAAAAACTAATCAGAGTAATTGAGTTATCTCGTTCAGGGTCTTGAAAAGTATACCATCCCTCCAGGTAACTACATTTGTAATAGAGTTTAGAACTCCACTAAAAGTAATTCTTCTGCTTAAGCTCAAAATGAAATAATGATGTTTTAACATAATGCACATCATAGAATTGGAAATTTTCATTACTCTTTAAGACTAACTTATAATTTGCTCATCAGAAAAGTATCAGATGCCTCTACACTTGTATTATGGTATCACATGTCTTTATAGACATGGGATATATCCCAAGACATATCCATGTCTTGGCCATGAATCCAAACACCAAGGTTTTCAGTTACTGTGCAACAACTCGCTCTCTAATAAACAGCGTTGTCAATAAAGTTTGGCTTCTACAAACCAGAGACCCTATCGTTACTCAGAATTATCTGGAAGCAATACTAAAGTCATGACAAAATAAATTGTGTTTCATCATTTTTTTTTCCCCTCCTCTGGCTGTGAGAACACACAGATCAATACTCTTCAGCATGAGAATTCTGCAGCGAAATTTTCATTTGTTACAAACAGCAACAAAAGGGCCCCCAAGCATGCCCTGTCACTCCCAGTTTAGAAGGAAACGCACTAATAAACTCTTCCCCCCGGGTCATCTTTGACAATGGGCAATACTATGCCAGCTCTTATTAAAGGCAATTCATATCAGTGGCCCAAAAATTTCCTTTAAAATTATCATCTTTTGTATCCATGTAGCAGGATGTCAGCTTTAAAGTGCCACTGAGATATAGGACCTGTCATTATGGTTAATTTTCAGTACAGTTTTAACACCAGGGTAGCTGATCCCTAAGGGTATGGGTATGCTTTTTTGGCTAACAAGATTTATTTAGCAGTTATCCAGACAAACAAGAAAATATATTACTGTATATTGCTTTTCAAATACAACAGCAATAAATCCAACTCTAAAACATTTATCTTTGTTCTCTACCATGATGTCAAATAGATGAAAATGGTTTTGGGAGGTTTATCTTTTAAGGCGCTTTTTAATATTTTTATTTATATATGTATGTGTGTGCATATGTATATTAAAAAAAGTTTAAATTCTTGGACTTCCAGTAAAAAGCACACAAAAAGTAAAACCTTTAACCTTAAAAAAAAAACAACAAACCTCTCTATAGCTGCTATAAATATAGTTAAATATCAAACTTATGTTTTGAGCCATAAATATGGCATTATCTATGAAATTACCTAGATTTTTCAGCAGGACAATATGACACATTTTTAAAAGATGGTAATATGAAATCTTATATTCTTGTTGGGTTTTGCTCTTACTCTTTTTTTTTGTTCAGTAGTATGGGGGTTTTTTGAGACAAATAGTATTCTTAATACCATTTTATTGTGGTTTTATACTAGAAAAAAATAGAGAGCTTCATTTATTGGATAAATACATTGATTTGCCCTGCCTTTCTAACAACAAAAGTCTGGTTTTGTGCTTCAACAGGACTTATTTCAATTCATTAGGATGAAGACCATCTTGCAGTTTGCTAGACAAAAGGTGCATCTAACTGAATAAAAAGAAGCTCTTAACATGTGTCTAAATCTTTGTATAGTCAGCAAGGCCCATTTTTATTGATGTTTTATAGCAGCCATAAAACCTGGTTGACCTCAATCAACTGGTCTCCCAGGGAAAATACCTCTGCCAGCAAATACCAGATAAAAAATAGGTCAGGACATTTCCTACACTGCTTTTATTTCTACAAGCTGAGGACAAACTTGCTTGCCCTGTCCCCATTCCAGATGCAGTGTCTGACCACAAGATGCCAAACTGAGCAAACAGCCTGCTACCTCACCAGAGAACCAAGAGCCCACTGTGTGATGGATCCCTGAGCAAAAACAGCCCCTCCACCAGGCAGCAGCTCCACAAACAGATTTTGTACACCACTTCTTTTTCCCAGTTAAAAAACTGTAAGCCTCATCACAACTAAGAATGAAACACGTAGTTTTGGAGGTAACATAATTAGGTAAGAAGTGGTTCAATAGCTTATTCCAAGCCATTCCACAATTTTGGAAGTGGAAAAGCTGACCTATGTTCAACCACACCCTTTGCCAGTCAGGTTACTTTTTTTCCAGAGCATAAAATGCAAAAAAGAAAAAAAATCATCAACTTGATCACAACACAAACAAGTTATGGTTTCACACCAGCAAGCTTTTGAATTAATTTCAGCCAAAAAAGTATTTTAAGTGGGAAATGCAAGTTTTCTTTTCTTTCCTTTTACTTCTGTGTTGGAAATCATCACAGAGCATCTCCACAATGCTCCCAGACCTTGGGTAGGTGAGAGTTTACAACTCTTTTTATCTACCCATCTCCCAGGTAATAGAACAATGTATTATTTGCTCTACTAGTAGTGTGCTCAAGGCAACAGATTTTAAAAGGGAATGGTAACTATGTATAGGTGGAATCTGATTTGCACCTAAAGTTCAACAAATAGCATTCCCATAAAAGCACGTGGGCACATTTCACACACTGTGGGATCAGGGTTTTACACAAGTGCATTCCATGGAAAGCAATTGTAAGAAGCTTTGCAAACCAGCCTTTCATCTCATGACAGTTTCACGGGCTATCTTTGTATGATCATTTCAGATCAAGGCAATGTAGACTAAATAAAAAGTGTAAGCAGAAAGCACTGCCATTAAAAGCATTTAAATGGATAAAATAAAAAAAAATAAAATAAAACTTTACCTCGAACAATTAGTTGAGCAAAGTTTGAGACTCCAGAACCTCTCTCGGACTGAGTTACACAGCGGTATAAATCCTGGTCAGTTTTTGTCACCTCTTGCAACTTAAAGGTAGCTGCAAATCTTCTGTGATTGATATTTTTGGTCTGAGCAACTGGAATATCTTCTCCATTTCTTCTCTGAAAATAAGAGTAATCAAGCCAGAGTTAACTCAAAAGATATAAAAGACATTTTTAATTATCATCATACAAAGAAGACATAAAAAACAAAACCTCAACCCAAATCCATTCAGACCATGCTACCATGCATTTCCATAGTAGATGAGCTCAAAACTGAGGTCCCATCAAGAAACAAGCAGTACTCAATAGAATTTCAAAATCAAGTTTGGCAGTGAAAAGCAGCATCAGGATTTTACACTGGCACAAAACATGACCATGACATACCCAACTGCAACTGCCTTATAGCTGGAATCATCCTAGGACAGACCAGAAGTAACAGTTGTACTCCTAAGAAAATTCATTCATCTTTAAGCTGATTTATAACACATGCACTGGGTATATTGTAAGATATACTTAAACAAACCTGGCGTTGAGGGATATCAAAAGTCTGCAACTGCTCTTTTTCACCAACCAACCAATGTTTCCTTTTCAATGCTTCCTTTTATCTGTATGAGTTCAATACCTTCTAAAATTTTAGCTTTGTTATACTAAGCACCACCTATCCATCTAAAGCTAGCTGAAATAAAAAGTGGAGGGCAGGAAGGCACTGAAAGAGGAATAACACAGATCTCATTTAAAGGAAGGAGCTTAGAGAGTTCTTAAAAAAAACATAGCTACTACAAATCACTGAAAAATTTAATCTGTCTGGAGCTGCAGGGCCAGGTGACAGGTCAGTAAGACAGAAACAGTTTGAGCTCTTGTGGGATACTTTTTTCCTTATTACCATTCACATTAAATGTTCAGTTTTGATTTCAGTTGAAAACAGACCCTCCACCAAAAGTCAGCATTAAAAAAACACCCAGAAACATGCACAAAGAGAACAAACAATGTCACTGCTCTCTCCCATGGATCAACTGCATGTTATTTCCTGACCAGGCTACAGTTTCTGAGCACTCAGCATTGCTCAGTCCCTGGAAAGATGGCAGCATTTGCTTGTAACCACATTCTCCTCAACACACAGCAAAGCGTGACCTCTGTGGACGTTTTTAGCTCTAATCAACCCCTGGAATGAGAAACTTCATTGAGGTTTTAAACTCCAAGCTTTCTAGCACCAAAAGCACTACTGCTGAGCCACAGAATTTAATAACCTGAAAGCCTGTGGCAAAACACAAAGGGCAGAAAAAGGAGATGATTTAATGCTGCATGTGTATATCAGCCAGCCTCCTGTCACAGGCAGGAGTACTTCACAACACTCAGACCCTTCATTTTACATCTACCCTTTGTCATCCTAGCATGGGTTAGTCGCTTTAAACAGTTTTGTGATAGATTAACCAGGGGTCCATCACCACTTCACACTCACTGAAACAGGCATTTATTTTAACTATTAATATGTAAGATTAATTTTATTTACATCAAGCGTGCAGATTTCAGTCATTTATATTCCAGTACAAAGACCATGCCATCACCTTTACCCACTGCAGGTTTATTGGTGTGGTCTTCTTACTGCAGGAAGACACCATCCAATTTCCCTCACCTAGCCACCCTCTCTGCCATTTCCTCAGGTGTGAGCTCTGTCTGCAGAAAGAACTACAAGACACCAAGAGCAAAAACTGATTCCCAGAACAAAAGGGCACACAAGACACTTCCAAAAGGTACTCTTATTGCTTCTCCCTAAAACTCTCATCATCTCATAACAATCACAAGCCTGGTTATCACGGGCCTGGTCTCTGAGAGGGTGTTCCCAGGGCAAAAGCAATGGGTGCTGGGCTCTAGGAGACCCAGACCAACTGACCCAGCCAACTCACCCTGTGACAGACACAGGCTCCATCCTCAGCTCTGTGGGTATCTGACTCCGATTTAGAAAAAAATAAGGAAGTTTTCTGGTACCTGCAAGTATTCCTACACATGAAAGGCCTTATTGAACTTCAGGAATCAATTAAATTTATAAATTCCAGTATTAAGCAAATGAGGGATGATGCCCAAGACTTTACTTTGGTGATGCTTAAACAAAAGTGAATTTATTTTGAGAGAGGTTTACCTTCCCCTCCTTCTAGCTGGCTTCTTTTGATAGAAAATACTAAGTTTGAAAGCAGGATTTTCAAACCTTGCAGTCCCCATCCTCCTCCCCTCCTCACCCTTGTCCTCCCTCGCCAGTATCAACCAAAGGTTTGGACTGTCGGAAATGATGACTTAATAAAAACCTTGGATCTAGTGCCTTGAAGTAACCAAAATAAACAAACCTCACAATACTTTCTTCCTCTCAGGCTTGTCCCATGCCCTGATAGCCTTGCCACATCATAGCCACCCGGCAGAAGGAAGTCAAATGCCCCCACTAAACACAAACTTGTCATATGAATGTCAAAAATACCAAGCAGCCAATAATAAACTGAAGGTGTATCATTAAACCTTATATGGTAGCAGACTTGACAAATAAACCATGTAATGCAGTCATTCCTGTTCTGCAATGACAGTAAAATACATATTAAGGGGTTTTCTAAAATGAAGGACTCCATTTCATTAAGTCCAGTTCTTTAAATTGGAATGCCACTTAGTCTGCAGTAGAGGAGCACATCCAAGCTACACTATATAAAATAATTTACACTCCGAAGATCAGAACTTTCTTACTTAAGCTCATCTGCATGCTTTAAGTTGAGAAACAAAGTGAATCGTTCTCCAACTTAAAATGAAATACTAATGCACTTTCAGAGAAATTAAATAAAATAAAATTTGATAAGCTTTGCAGTTCTAGAACAACACCTCAGATTTTCTTTTTTATTTATATCAGTGATTTCCCACCATATTATCTTAAAAGGCTTGGAAGAGTTGCTCTAATTTCTTTATATTAGAATTTGCTTCTTGGGAATCTAACTGCACAACTACATTTTCAAACTCTTTCTTCATGTACAAATTTATTCATTAGACTATTTCTCCATCATTAAAGTGATGAAAAGCTCAAACAGAAGAGAGTTCTCATCTAAAAATGAATGTTAACAAAAAACCCCTGCATTCATATTAGCACATATCCCTTACACTGGTAACCCATTACCCAGTCAGAGTTCAGATGCACTGTCACGATCTCTTAATTAAATTCTTCTTTTTAATGTCAGAACATTACTACTGATTTTAAAGGAGAGAGAAGAAAGGCAGCAGTGCTCTCTGCTTATTAAGGGTTCCTGGTACATACTGTTTCAATTTATGTCCTGCTCACACTGAACAGAGCTTGAAAATGCTGCTCAATTAAGTTTTAAAAATTCAATTTAAAATTAATGCGGAGTTATACTAATGGGTAATGGCTGTACTCTGTGCGATCCTTGGTTCCTCCAGTCCCTTGCTGTCTGATTTGATAACCCTGAATTGCTCATTTAAGAGAGGTCACCACCAGGCAGCTCTCCTCTTTTGTGAAAATAACTCTGGGCTTCACAAAGAACTAGTCTCTCTAAACACTTGATTAAAAGAAATATTAGCCTGTAAAAAAAATCTCCTTAATTCTGGCATTTCAGGCATTTAAAATTACACTCTTAAATAAATCACTGACTTCAAGGTTATTTTTAATTTGATAGGAACATGATTTTATTAAACTTTTTTCAGGCAATGAAATTAGATCATCTATATTTTAAATAAAGTCAGCAGCAAAGCCTATGCAGCTTAAAAACAATCTTAGGTAAATTAACAATTAGTCTTAAATATTTCTCTTTTGCCTCATGAAAGAAACCAAGTATTTAATAAATATGAAATGCAATTTTAGTGGATCTTTTAGAACCTGAGCAGTACCAAAAGAATCTAAACTCCAACATCTTATTTAATTGCTCAAATTTAAGGGCATATCTTACACAAATTGAAAAGTGGTGAGTTTTGCTTTTTTTGTTTAAATAGCTGTCTGCTGTGATGTTCCCTCCAAATTTCCCAAAACACTTTTTTTCACACCAATGATTTTTATAAGCCTGGACATTTCAACCTTACACATCCCAATTCTTTTTTTACTGTAAACACCTTAGAATAAGTCTGTTGTACTGCTAATAATTACAGTCAACTCTGCTTGCCTTCTCAGGCTCCTGGATAGATGCCGGGATACCTCTGGAGATCAGAGGATGTCAACACTTTGCCTGCAGTGACACCCGCGTTACTCTGGCAGCAGTGCCCTGTCAGCTGCCCTGCACTCGCTCCCTCCTCACCTTCCCGCCTGTGCTCACACAAAAAAGCCAACCTGGAATATGAAAAACCTTCCTGAAAACACAGTCCCTCCCCATATATTATCATCACCAAATGGATTCGCTTGTGATCGGATTCACTGCATGGACACTGGGAGCAGAGGAGAGGGCAAGTCACATGTGGCTAGCAAGGCACAAGTCCACAGTTTGTCTGAGCAACCCAGTCCCCAAAGCTGCAATCAGAACGTCACCAGCAGCACAAGGGCTGGAAAGATGCTCCCAACAGCCTAGGGCATTAAACCTCTACTGCCTTGAGGAAAGGGGAATTTGTAAACAATATGTTCCAAAACATTCCTGGGATTATTCATTATGTAAAGGGAGAAATGGCTCTTTTTGATGGGGGAAAAAAAGAAAGAGGGAAAGTGGATAGCTGACTGTGGATAGATTGAATGCCAGTAATAAAGCACAATCTCTGCCAGACCATGTTTTCAAAAAACAACAAGGTGAGGGGAGTAAAAAACAAAAATAGTGTTTAAATTTTATTTTATATGCACCTGTCTGTCACTTTTCCACAGACATACATATTCTTTTAGAGCATTTCAGACCCAATTTCCAAATGGAGAAAAATCTAAAACCATTTCATTATTATTATTTTTTCTTTTACACAAATGCCTCAATATATTCTTAGCATTTTGAAATTTCTTAACCTACTAGGAACATAATAAAGCATGACATATTTATTGTGGGAAGTTATAAAGATTTAATTTTTCCCCCCACAAAAAGATTTAATTACTGAACAAAGTGGGATTTTTTTCCAATTTTATTTATCAGTACAAAATTTAGACTAAATCTTTTTTTTCCAAGCAGATCACAAGTTAGAAATATAGCTTAAATGATATGCCTAAATAGTCCTATCTTCTTAAAATAAAAGAAGGTGAACTAGCAATTTCTTTTGTTTGATTGATTATAAAGGGGAAGCACTAAATATTTTTTTAAGTAGGCAATTAGTAGGACTTGCTTTAGCTTTCTGGTCTCCTATATGCATAACGAACCAGAATAAGATTCTACTTCCAACGAACTGTGCATTAATTTATTAGAAAAAAGCCCCACAGCTTTTCCCATGCAAAAATACACTGAAGACCATGAACAAATGTGACAAGCCAAGCTTTATCCTGCATGCTGCACTGCAGTACAGAAAAATCCACAATTACTTTAAATGTCTTGGTATGATGCACTGCTGTTACTCAAACTTGTCTCCTTTGAAGTAGCCCAAATTTCTATCATGCTGCACTGACCCTCCTACTGAAGAAATCAAGGGCTCTGATGAAATATTCTAATTGAGAGCCATCTGGCCCTTTAGAGGTGGCAATTCTAATTTATTTTATTATAATAATACCCACCGGAGGCAAACTAGTAAAATTCATACTACTGTGTCTCTGGCCACACCACCACACAAATAAAAGCAACTCACTTTCTCTGAGCATTTTAAAGCCTCTTACTTTGAGCCTAATCAAGCACATGTTGAACATGCAAAAAAAAAAAGTATATTTTTCAGAAAATAAAGGAGCTTTTCAGAAAGCTTTGGTTCTTGATTGCAGTGTACTTGATTAAAAAAAATAACAAGCAACCAAAAACACATCATTCACAGACATATGGATTCCAGACACAGTGATTTAAGGTCTATATCATCTTGAACAGTGCACACTGAACTACAGTATTTATTCCTGCACCACAAAATAAATAAAAAAATCTGCTTAGTTAGAAGACAAAGAAGGAAAAAACTTGCACAAAAACCCACCACTGAGTGCCAACACGCCACAAGAGAGCTCCTCAAAAATTTCTCAGCAGATAACTTTACCCTTTTCTAAAAGCTGCTCTTATTCTTCTGTAATTCTTTTAGTCCTGCAGCTATTAGAGGAAACTAGGGCCTGGGGTATTAAGCTACCTATCACACCACTGAGGAGAAGAAAACCTGAATGCAGGTGATAACAGACAAGAGTCACAGGACACAATGGCCAAGAAATTTATATCTTTTTGTAAACATCACCTTTTTTTCAGGTGTCTCATTTACACGAGTGCTTCAGCTACTGGCTGGCTGAGGAGTGACTACCAGGACTACACAGAAGGACCAAACTTCCACTGCAGCTGTTCTACCTGTGGAAGGAGGGGAAGGAGCCACCACTGAGGCCACAATCAGCAGCAAAGTCCCCAGCACCAGATGGCTCCAGCCACCACAGGACCCCAGAGAAGGCCTACAGGGACAACAACTCCAAAGGCTGCTGTGTAAACTAAATGACTGGTAGCTATGCAGACCAGAGGACTTAGCTAACTGGGGCAGAATTAAATTAAGACCAGGAGGATTACAGTATTTCATGTTGTTGAAACCTAGGATGACCGGGCATCTAGGGGAAACTGCCACATTTATCCATGAAGCTGATAAATTGAGGCAGGAGAGAGGGAAAACGGTTCATTCAGGGTTAAATGACATAGATAGCATCAACGGTGACTAGAGGGAGAAAAAAACAGAGGAAAGGTGTTGATTCAAGTTATGAATACTGTAAATTTCATGGGTTGAATATCCTTTATAACCATGTCTGCGTTGGGAGTGCGTGATACAGAATAAACTACAAGTCAAGTAATTTACAGGGAGCCAAATAGATCACTTCAAGGCAGCTTTTCATACAACATTAAAAAAAAGTTTGGAAAACCAGAATGTCAATCACAGACCGTAAATATGATGAGGTGAAAGTGAACGTAGAATAGACAAGTCATTGCAAAAGAGTCCTCTTTGCCTCCCTATACTGTGTCTTCCTTTCAAAACCATCTTTTCTGTAAGTAAAAGCAAGCAATATGAAACAAATGAGGAAAGTGAAGTTTTTGTGCAAGTCTCAAGCACAACAAAAAGAAAAGAGCTTATATCCTGCTTAGTCACTTTCAGTAATCAAGATAAAGGTAAGATGATGTAGACTTGAGCGGGATTTTACTGGCTGAAGAAAGAGGGTTTGGCACAAAGAGCTCAGTTTGCTGTGCAAATTAGTACTTGCTTTAGGCAGATGATGATGATAATCCAAAAAATCTTCTGTCTCCCCAGAGGCTTACCCACTGCCATCCAGGGAGAAGAGCGAAACGAGAGCCATAGGCTTTCTCTCTTCCCGCAGCCTCCACACAACATCATAGCTGCCACTCCTCCTCAGGGCAAGCAGGCCTGACTGACTTATTTCAGTTCAAAACCAAAAAGCATCAAACTTGACAGTTGACCAAAACGAAAAAGGGGATCAAAACTCTCCATCACAGTTCCACGGATGAAACCCTGTGGATGCTAGCAAGGCATCTTCTCTGAACTCTCTCAAGGCAGCACTGAATAAAAAAGCAAAATAACAAAAGTTTTTCTAACATTCAGAGTATACTCAGCTCTCCTTAACTTTCAGGGATCATAAAATTTGTGCAAACCAACAAAAAACATTCTTCCAGTGTAATGAACTTGATGAACAGGCAGGTGCACTGTATCAGCAAATGTTTTATCATCAAACTAAAGTTATCTTAACCAGTTAATTAACTGTACCAAAATGCAATGGTATCTCAGAAGGCAAAGTTACATTAGAAAACTCACAGAAAGCAACCTACAAACAACGTAAAACAAAAGTTAAATTGGACGAGACTCTCCTATTAGAAATGCATTTCTTCTGAGACCAGAATGGAGATCCCAGCACTCACTGTTAGGTTAGCTAAATGGTTTACCCCAAAGGCCCACTGCCCACACTCCAAACCTCCTGCTGAATACTAATCCATGTCTTCACCTGGGAACAGCAGGAGGAAAGGACTTCTGTTGCATAACTTCTCTCCTTTGTGAGGAAATAGCCCTTCCAGAGAGCAAAACAAAATAGTCAATGTTTTGTCCCTCAACCCTTTGCCAGAGGCATAAATTCTTATATAGCCTTTCTAATCTAAATTCCTGGAATACTGTGTTGGTCGTGCACAATGCATCATCACAGGATACCATCTGCATGTGCCCAGTCCAAAGACTTTTTACAGAGCGTGTATATGCAGTACCTAGCAAGAAAAATGAATGCTAAATATCACATTCTGATGGCAATCAGCACCCAAACCCAAGATGCTGGTGAACAGGGCACTGAGGATTATGGCAGTTTCCTCTACAAAGGAAGCAGGATGCAGCCAGTTGTTTGAGCCATAACAGATGCTCGCTCATCCTCCTGTAACAGTTGGTACCGCTGGGAGGTCAGCCCGACTCCATTGTTTTTACAGCAATTTGCATTTTATTTTCCATAATGCTGTTTAATTTCACTTTTTCAATTATTACTCTCAGGCAATTGCTTTAATTATCTGTTATTCCACGAGGAAAGGCACTCTCCTCTGGCAGAGAGAAGGGCTGCATCAGACCGTGTTAACGCTGACGAGTCTCTCCACGGGCGAGCGCAGGGCTGCCGCGCCAGCCTTGGCAGCCCAAGAGGAGGGCGGTTAGCCAGCACCCACAGCTATTGCTGACAGATTGGCCCGCTCGCCACCGCTCAGATGGCAAATCTGCCCAGGATTACAAGGCGCATATTAAACCTTTAAACGCATGCAGCCGGTACCCCTTTGAATTTCAGATTCGCCAAGGCAAATGGTATCACCGCCGACCGTGGCAAAACACATCTGACTGCAAAGCCAGAACAAGCCGCTTTCCCTAATCCAATGCTATGTTAATGCAAAGCTCAGCAATGATGGATGGACTCATTAGTGCTGCAGTTATCGCCATCTGAACCAGGTGCCAAGACATATGGTTTAACAGATGTTCTAGCAAAAAGCTCTACACGCTGCACTGTATGAGTGTCCAGCTAAACCGGACATCGATAAGACACTGAAAATCGCATTGGGCTTCTGGGATGCTACAATCGTTCCCAGCTCAGGAAGCTGTTAAACACAGCTTGATTATGCAAAAAACCCTATTGCTCTGATATCCCAATTAGATTGGCAAAACAAATGCTGGACAATATATACACTGCTTTCTGGAGTCTTGGTGTACCCAAATGTTATTTAATCTAACCACTCAATTCTATTTCTCTACTATCTTAGCAAAGAAATGAAGCTTTCTTCAAGCAGAAATCACCAAATGAAACAAGCAAACAGAGCCCCCATCCCACTCTTACATTTTCATGTTTAGAACGCCCTGTTGCACTATCCTTTCAAAAATTTAATACGTAACAGATCCATTCGGAGCATAGGCTTACCATGCAGAAGCTACTTGTTTGCAAGCTTCTTTACTGACACAACTCTAGTGGAATGCATGACATTTCACAGAGAAATAAATAGACTAAAACAGGGGTCCTTCTTACACTAATTTAGCAAATCAATGTGCACTAAGCAGCAAGGTGCATCTAATGTTAATAAAAGAAAAAATTCTTATTCTTTAAGTGTCTTTTCAAAGAAAGAAAATTCTTTCTTAAATAGGCTTTAGCAAGAAAGAAAACCAGCAGCAAGTGGGCAAAAAAACCAATTAATTATTACATCTGTCTATACACACTATATTCATTCCTTTAAGACTACAGACACACTCATGTTCACCTCCTACAGGAAAGCATTTTTCAGCAAGACAATCTGCTAATTCCTAAGCTTACAAATCAGAGCACACCAAAGTATAACAGGTGGAAAACCTAGGTTACCACCTTGGGTTTAGGGACTCCTGTCACACAACTCAACTGCTTCAGTGTGGGCAGTAAGACCAAACTACAGCTGTTGGTGTGTGACATATTACAGTGGAAATTTTAAGAGAAGTTGGAAAATACTGAGAAAAAAAGCCCCCCAGCACTACATTCTAAGGGAATAACAAGTAAAAAAGATACTAATTGCTGTGAAGGACTGAACATACTTCAGAAACAACATCAATATTTTTTAACATTTAAACAAAAATTAAGGTCTTTGAAAGACTTTCAGAATTTGCTAATAATTGCAGGTCATAAAAAGAATCCTTCAGCTCATGACAGTAAAAGATTTGATAGCAGATCAGGTTGAAAAGGTGAAGAACAAAAGAATCTGAGCTGCTTTTCTGCCCTGCTCCCACACCTACTATTCACACTGTCACAAAGGTGTGTTTCAGTCCATCTTGTTCAACCAGTTAAATCTCTTTATCTGTGCAAATATTTGTTATGTATTAATGCAGCCTCAACTTTTGAAAACTTCTGTTATCTTTACTGCTTATCTTTCAATGACAGAGTTTTACTGTCCCAAACATTGGTTCACTGAGGCTGCAAAATGCAGAGGTGGCAGGAAAGGGATATCAAAGGGGACAAGAGACCAGAAACAATCCAACAACAAACAAACAAGAGCAGAATCTGCAGCCATGAAAGTCAAGAGAAGTTCAATTCAGTGTTAATCCCTATTTGTGTGAAATGTTTACACACATACATTTATAGAAAATGGTGTTGATGAAAATACTGTCATTACAGCAGTAAACACGCAGGAAACAGCGTATTGCAGTGCTGTGCCTATTTTTGTCCATTTTTATTTTTAGGCACTTAAAGCTATGTGCACTTAATTATATATGCACTGGGAAAAACATAGGCATGGAAATGTACTTGCATATAGAACATCTAGTATATGATCAGGACCCAAAAACTAAAACAAAATTGAAATTCACATAGGTCTACAAGGACAAACACCACCATAATCCCCACTTTTATATGATGTGGTTAGAGTCTTCCCTGCTTCTAATGAAACATCCTAATCTTTTTCCACCTGCTGGTATTATTTATATGGGTAAATTAGGCATGAATCAAGCTGGGGAAAAAAACATACACAAAAAAACTCCCCCAAAATAAAAGACCAAACAAAAAAATTAACCCACAAAACCAGAAAAAAACCACAAAAAATCAAAAAAAAACCCCAAACAAAAACTACACAGCAATACGAACAGTCCTCCCCAACCCCCTCCCCCTCCAACAACAAAAATCCAATTGGAGTCAAAATCTTTTTCACTCAGATCACTTTCCTGAACTGACTTACTGGAGAGCTGCAAAAGCTCCAGATCAGCGCAGAGAGGGATCATGAGGGTGAAGCTGAGGCCATAGCAGCCAAGACCAAGCCTGGCTGAAGCAGCCATGGGACTGCAGGACTTTGAACACAGGATGCTGCTGAATTTACTTTAATTCTTCTCAAAACAGAAGACTGCAAGAGCCAGAGAACACTGGTAGGGTCTTCAAAAAAATCTCTGCCTGCACATATTTACTATTTCAATGGAAATGAAAGCAAACAAAATTTTAGATCTCGTCAGATGCAAAAAAGCTTGATGTCCCAGATTGCTCCTCGAATTTTCCTTATCAAAGAAGGTGTTTTAATAGCAAATTCTTAGCTGTTTTTTTCTTTTTCTTTTTCCTCCTCAAGGAAATAGTTTTTCTCTTTCAATAAGTGCATAACCAAAAGCTATTTTCTCTAAAACTATGTGCTTGGCAACTGTCTTCTTCCCCACCATCGTCCACTTATTTTTCATTTTTTGCACTTTGTCTTTTTTATATAATGGCCTTTCTTGTTATGAGAAAAATACATTCCTGGAATGTTTCAGCTCAAGGCTCTCAAAAACAATTACTTAGGCATTTGATTTGATCTGCCAGTTCTTCCTTTCAGGCTATTCGGGCTTTATGAATCTTGAGTTTGGTCAAAGGTTAAAGCAAACCTTTTCCAAGTTACACTCCAGTGTTTCATGAGGCCTGTACATACCCACGCCAGTTTTTAAGGATAAGGAGTAAATTCACTATTAGCTATGCGCAACAACAGTAGCTTTGAGTGCAATCTAAGGAAAATCATCTATATAGGGAAGGTTGTCAATTCCCACTTATATTGGGAAGTAGGATTGCGAGGTGGAATGATGAGTGAAAAAAAAGTCACCCTTAAATTGGTGAAAGCTCACTGCCATTTATAGGAGAACAAGAAGGAGAACAGAAGTATCAAGGCGTCTTCAAGAGTATCAGGGCACTTCACATGCCCAGGCAAGCAGAATTATAACCTCCAAAATACTTCATCTATCACACTGTGAAAAATTATCACATCTGTGATCCACATACACACACAGAGAAAAAAATAAACTATCCATGAAGCATACAGAGGGACAAAACATATGTTTTCAGAGTTGATCTAGCTGCTAGCTGGGCTTCTCCGGGGAGTGAAAGTTAGAAAGGATAATCTGTCAGAGGTATCTGACTCCAAGGAGTGAGTGATAGGGAGGATTTCCAGCTGTCTGTCTCTACTGGGTCTTTCTGACCCACAATCAACAGAAAGTGGTGCTTCACAGGTTTGCTGGAATGCTCCTCGCGCTATTGTCTTGCTTCGGTTATAGCAAAACCCAGGCCAGTTTCATTTTTTGTGCTGTGTGTGCTCTATTTGGCAAGTCTATGAAATCAAGCTGCTTTTTTCTGAATGAATGCATTACATGTTTACTCAATTTAAACAAATTACTGCTCAAAGACATGGAGTACAAATCATTCCTACCGCTGTGATACCTTTTCACTAAATGCAATGTAGTTACTGCTTGTGTTCCTTCTTAAAGTTGCAGCTTATATGCCTAATAATACATTTTGAATGTCAGATTTTTTACTCATCTTTTAAAAAAATCTTTTAAGAATTTCAAGCTTATAACATGCCTATGTGCAACGGTTCACCAAGGTTCATCATCTCTGCTATTAAAACAGAAATCAGACTGAAAAAACTGATTATAGTTCACTTCAAAACACATTTGACCAAAAATACATATTTTAAAGTTCTGACTATAGATAATTTAAAAGAATGTTTCCTAAAAAATACATAGGTTTTTGTTCTGAAAAGAACCAGAAATACCCATTATAACAAACTAAAGTTTTAGAGGACATATTTAGAAATCATTCTAAAGGTATGCTGGTGCCTAAGATATACATATAAACAAAAGAATGCACATAAGTTTTACACATACCACTAAAGTGATTTTTTTAAATCCTTTTTAAGAGGTAAAATTTAAAATTTTTAAGAGCAACTGGAAACTTTGTCATTGTTCTACTCAACCAGTGATCATAAATGTAAGTATTACCCCATCCCCATAATACAGAGGAGACTGGGTATTTTGGAGGGATGGTGGTGTTAATTTCTTTTTTTTTTTTTTCTTTTCTTCTTTCGTAGTAGGAAGGGTTATATTCTCGTTATAGTCATCTCTTAAATTCTGCCACACATACTATTCACAATTATACACAGGTAAAAGTTAAAGCTCTTTCTATTAAGAATAAAGGAGATAAAGGATGTATAGCAGTCCTTTTAGGCTGTTCCAATTAATATGCTACTGAGTAAAACTGATATGCACACAGAAGTACAGGCACATCCCTCCAGACACCTGCTTGGACAGGTAATTTACGTGATTATAAAATCCTCAAAATTCATGACAGCTGTGTTACATCTGTGTATTACTATATCCCAAATGCCAATTATCTCCATTTAATAATAATAAAGTTTGATACAAATAAGTTAATTTACAGTGAGAGAAGGCACACAATGCCTTTAAGGGCCGACCTTTTCCCAGCACCCACACAAGTTCTTATTTTTTTAATCCAAGCTTTACAACATTGCAAAACTGATAACAAGTTTCTTCATTGAAGACATAAAATTCTATTCAAACTACATATTTTACATGCAGAAGAATAAAAGTCTTTGAATTTTAAACATTTCATCTCCAAGAAAGCAGCTTGTCCTCTAGCCAAATAGACTTGCATGAGTTAGCCTTACCTGGAGCCATAACTTGTTATTCACTGCATCTCTCCCTGTAGCAATGCACTGAAATGTAGCATTCTGCCCTGCATTGACCTCTACATCCCCCAGCCTCAAAAAATGTGGAGATTTATCTGTAGAGAGGAAAAATAAAAATTACAAATAAAAGTCATTACAAAAAAAAAAAAAAAAAAAAAGGTGCCAGAAACATTATTATCTACATCAACCTCCATGTTTTAACAATCTTTGGCTAAAAAATAAACAGAAGAGAGAAAATTATTTGTCTCATCTGCATTCAAGGAGTGCTTTCAGCCCTTTCCCTTCTCTCCTGGTAATTCTACTAACTTTATGTTATACATGTGCTATAATAAAGTCTTTTTAAAATAGAAGCCAAAAGAGGGAGATCAGATGCCAAAATAGCAGCAGCAGTCAACAAGAATTATCCCAAAGACTTTTGACTCTATGAAATCCATCACACTGAGAAAAACCCAATTAGCAGCATACTGCTCAAACAAATAGATACTGTTCATGTTATTTGCAATGCAACTCAGAGCTCTTATTCTGGAAAACGAAATCATTTGTGGCATTGAATATAGCATTTCAGGAGCTGACAAATCTATTCCCCACACTGAGAAGGGCTGTAGGAAATCTCAGTGGCACAACCACCTGAAGGATTTACTAAACCTATAAAAGCCAACAGAAACATTTGAGAAATGGGCACATTACACAGCTCACACACCCTTTTCTCAAGAACAACTAAAGCAAACAGTAGCTGAACTGTTCTTGCTTTGTGCTTACTAAAAAAACATGACGCACAGGAAAAAAAATTAAATTGGAACAAACAGGGTTTAAACATCAGTAACAAAAAGAGCTTGTCTGACTACCGTAACATACTGATAATGTGCTAGGATGACTGTACCCAAGTGCCTTTTGTTTTGGCACTTCAAAACAAAACAAAAAGAAGAGGAAGAAAATAAATATGAAAGCCAGATACTGAATCCAAGCAGAGCTTTGGTGAGTACAGACATCAGATAGCTGGGTTGGCTGAAATACTAAAAAGGTAACTCACTCAAATACCCTGTAAGCTTGGAAGCTCCTGAGAGCCATGGTTTAAAAAGGTTTGAGATAGAGGAAAATAAGACGTGAGGTTTCCATTGGAACTTTATTATTTGGCATCATTTTGCAAAGTTGGAGCAGGATATTGTTATGTCCTGGTCATTTCAGAAAGCAATTAAATTATAGGCCATGTGGTACATTAGAATGAAACCATAGTTTAGAAAAGGCATGTCTAGGGGAAGATGAGAAGAGTTAAACAGAAACAAATTGCTAAAAAATTTTGATAACAAGTGTCAGAAATGCACAGTAACAATTTCTTCCTCACAACCTTTTATTAGTAGAATATTTTCATTGTCACAACTTGTGTTTGCATGTGTGCAATTATTCCCCAGGATTAGCAGGGAAAGGCAAACATAAATGCCTGAAGTCTGTCCACAAAAATATAAACAAAATACAATCCCTCAGTAGTTCAATAGCCAGAAGCCCTTTTTTCTTTTAATCTATTTTGTCTGCTTAGAGAAGAAAAAAAAAAAAAAAAGTGAAAAAAAGAAAAGGGGTATGAAATCTGATAAACCTCCTACAAGCATCTGCCGATTCAGTTTTCTTTAATCAGTGAGTATAGACATTAACATTAAAATCCATTTTGATTATGCATACCAACTGCATATGACTAAAAAGACACTGAAGAATGCCTATTTTTTTATCCCTGCATAATTTACTTCTGGCAGAAAAAGATTTCACCCAGGTAAATCACTATTGCAATCACATTTCTTCCTGGAAGCTGCAACAAAAATACTATTGAAAGAACAAAGAATATCAGTGATCAAGCGATGAAAACTGAGTGGTCCACAGCAATATCAAATATGTCCAGAAAAGACAGAGAAAAATGCAGCTCTTAATCATTACTTACCACAAGGGTAACTCAGGACTTGGATGTCATCAATGGCAATGTAGCCATTTCTTCCATCTGAGACTTCAGCTTCAAATATTACCTGTCAAAATGAAAGAAAAAATGTTTACAACACTCATTTCTACAGAATTCCCCCGGTGGCAAGTGTGTAGATATAAGACACATTGCCTTTTTCATTTAGTTGAAGTTCCTACAAGGTTTGACAACTGAATGGAATATTTATTACTCAGTGTGGTACAGTTCCATACCATTCATATACATGGCTTGCTTTGGATTTGCTGCTCATAGCACACCAGAAAAAACATGTCTAACTGTATACTGCTTTATCTCAGCTAAATGTGCAAACATGATTCAATTCTGAAAAAAGCCATTACTTTCAGACAGGTTAGGCATCACAGCACACAAGTGATCTACCAATTTTAACAAAATTTGTGTCCTTCCTGGGGGTCACAGTATAGTCTCCTGTACCCTTCTGCAGCACAGTTGCACAGGAAAACACAGAATTAGTGCAACACTCATCAGTGGCAACAAAAAGAACAGCTGTAGCATGAGATTTATGCAGTAGTCATTCACTTCATTCTTCTTTCTTTCAAGACAATATGGAAATATGCATAAAGGAGAAGAAGAGACTGTCTTCACATCCAGTGACTTGTCCCACCCCAAACGGGCAGTTAACAACAAAGAATTGCTTGGTGGTGGTTCAGAGTTCCTAAAATTGTGCTTTGACTGCAGAAAGAGGATGCCTGTGGGCAAAATGTATATTTTGATAGCACTGGACTACAATCCTTATTCTAGTTTCTCCTAACATTCTTGCTAAGACTGCACTTCTAGCCAATTTCTTTTTTTTTTGTTTTTCTCTTCTAATTTTATTTGCACCCAAATGGAATTCAGTTACAAAAACCATCTCATTCTCTGCCTCTTCCTCCTGCCTTGGCCAACAACAGCGAGGTGGAAATTAATTTAGTGTCTGGGAGTCTTACTTTCACAGTGTGCCTTGACCATTGAAAATTCTGACCATAATACTGTTTGACAATGTCTACCCACTCTTCAAGCATTTTCAGAGAGCTGGCATTGGTTCCCAGTAATGAACACCAATATAAATATCTTTAATTTTTAATAATTTGGAAATAAACATTATATTTAAAGTACTTCTGACAGTCTGGTTTCTTTACAACACAATACAGTTCTACACAAACTCTACAGAAAGCAGGTTGTTTCTCAAGGTCCAATTAAGAAATTTGAGCACCAACGCTAAGAACTGAACTAAATTTGCACCTCACTCTAACTGGGTTGTCATGAATTCCCTTGGAAATAATTTAGATCCAATTCTCAGGAAAGCTCTGCCTATATGAATGTGTTCTTCTCCTGTGTATTGATACCTTCTTACACTGGGAGTCAGAGGAGAGAATGTTACCTTTCTTGAGATACTGCTGGGAATTAATTTACTTCAGTTTTTTTACCTCTGCTAGATTAAATCTAGTAATCTTCACACAGCAGGAGTAGGATGTTATCAGAAAAGGAGAAATCCACAGAAAACAGAAAGATAAAGACATGAAGATCATGAGAAGAAGAAAAATATAAAAATAACAAAAAAAGAGAAAAAAAGAAGCAAAAAAAACCCCAGAAAACATGGAAAAACATGTAAAGGCAAGAAGTCTGAAAATTTATAAGGGATAAGGTTTACAAGGTAAGCAAAAGAAAAATACAGTCATTAAAAAGAGATACATTAGAGAGCTGAGATTTCATATATATATAGTATAATTTCTTAATATTCATAATTGGTACAAATGCAACCATGAAACATTCATAACTATAGATACAATATAGCAAAAAGTGCAGCTCAGTTTAAAAATTATCATCAGGCTTTAATTTGATAACATCTGTTCACATTTAAAATAGGAAGTGGAAAAAGGGAATTGCATACATAGGCGAAAACCACAGTTCAAAATGCTGACAAGTCAGACAAGAACCTGAGGTAGTTCTTTTTCCCAAATACACAAACTACTTGAGAAAAAACGGAGTTTAGCCATTGCTTTCACCAGAGGAGGCTTCTTTTAATAAGACACAAGTCTTTGGGAGTTAATCCTGCACTTCTTCTGCACTGCTGTTCAGCTTACAGTCCTAGAAAGAATGGCTTTGACACTTTTGTTTTAACTGAAAAATGATTCAGACTATCACTCTAGCCAGAAAACATTAGCTGTCTGTGCAACCATAAATGTCCTTCCACTTATTACAACTTAATTGCATGCCCATATAGTTCACTTCTGAGAGATGCTCACTTTCTTTAATGGAGGGGAGAGAGGAACTATTTCCACGGGATGAATTGGGCTGGCACAGAGCAGGGTTGTGGAGACAGCAATCCTGTCTCATTTGTATCAGAACTGACACAATGAATGAGAATGGGAAGTGCTGAATATTTCAGGTAATTCAAATACTACTCAAGGGAATCAGACTTCATCCCAGAATTTTCTACACAGTTCCAAGATGATACACACATAGTCATTTACTTCTCCAAATAAAATTGCACATCCTTGTGTATGAAGTACCTACATTCAGACACAAATGAAGATCCAGTGCCACTGGAATTTCTGAACTGGACACACTCCTACGTATTTAACCTTTCCTAATGTATTTCTTATCCATACACTGGGCCATTTTCTCACTAAAACCATGCAAGTTTTTAGTAAACACAGTGTCACTTAGAAAAATCCATGGTTTTATTATTGACAGCATTAGGAGACATTTCCATTGGTATGGTTTATAGTTCCTTTAATGACACAAATCAGTGACAAATTGATCCCAGTCAGCCTTTTATATTATTCACAACTTTGTAAACCTCTAGTATATATCCTAAATGTAAATGCAAAAGTAATTTGTCTGAAATTTGAAGAGTCCAAGATGGTTCAGCAAATCTCATATAAAAGCCATTCCCTTTTCTTTGATTATGCTCATCCTTCTCTCTAAAGATCTCTATAACAGCACTATATTCTTTGAAGATAACGAGAGTAGAACGGCACACAGTAATCAAAATATGGCTGAGTCATAATTTATTCAACAGCTTAATACCATTACCTAATTTATACTGAATTTCTTTAACCATTCTTAACGCTTCATTTCCTTTTTTTGACCATCACTGGGCTCTATCTGGTGTTTTTATGAACCCCATGATTTTGCTGCAGAGTGGCAATGGCAAGTGTCAAATGAGTCCATTATTCTGTGTGTGAAATTTAGATTTTATGGAGTGTGCATTTTTTATATCTCACTATCAACACTAAAATGTGCCTGTCATTTTATTTCTCAATCACCCACAGTTGGTGAGTCCTTCTACAGTACCTCATAATTACATAACGTCCTTGCAATTCCCATGTAGCTTTTACATACAAACTTCTGTGTTTGCATTGTTTTTCAGCACCCACTCTGGTCCCATATGAACATGATGAAACAATTCTGGATCTAAGGAAGTATCTTGTAGAACGTCAGCTTAGCTTCACTACAAGTTTGTGCAGAGGGACATTTGGAAATCTAACTAGATTCTGTCAATCACATCACTCTTACCTATATACTGTCAACCTGTAAAGGGCACCAAGCTGAAAATTAGGTGTATGATGAGAAGAACAAAATAAAATAAAAATAATTTTTTAAAAAAGCTGTTTTGGTTTAGGCACCAGAAAATAACACATATCTTTACATATGCAGCTGTAAAATACAGATGACAATCACTATTTATTTAATATTATTCCAGAAATACACATTTTGATCAATTTAAATACTCAACAGTGTTTGAATGCAATGGAAAAAGTAGTAATTATTACAGGAGAGACTCCTACAGACAGGTGTTTGGTTATTGAAATTTAATGCTTAAGAAATACTTAAACCTCCACTTTGATTCACACCCCTAACAATGCATCCTGTAAATCATCACAAAGGCTAAGCCTACACTAGCAGGAATATAAGAAATGTACCTCTTAAGGACTGGCCTCACGGAATTTTTAACACTTGTCAGGATACAAAAGTTAAGGTATCATCATCATTAACTCATTTGATTCACTGATCAAAACAAGCACTCTCAATGCACACCTAATCAATTAAGAAAAAAATGTAGCCAGGTGACTCTGTAGCCCAAAGCCTACCCTTAGGAATACAATTCTGCCTAGGTTTTGTAAAAGCTGTTTTCTTGTAAGCAATGCACCACCACCAAGAATGGTGTTTTCAGCACAGTTCTGAGACTTCCTTGTCCTTTCTCCACTTGACTAGTTCGGACCAGTCATGGTAGTGAAGGAGGCATAGTCTCCCAGTTTTGACAGCAGTCCTGCCACATCATCATACATAGAAAGCAGTGCCTCAGTTAGATAAAAGTGAGCATTAAAAAGTTTAGTTACAACAGAAATGTAGTGTTTCATTGACCATTTTTTCCTGCTAGGCCCTAATACATATAATTAGAGAGAGGTGAAGAAGAACTGGAGATGAAAATATTAAGAAGTTTTTAAAAGGAAAACTTAGATACCATAATTTCCATAAAGCATTCAATCTACAACATATTTTTGTTCAAGCATACTAGGGCTTCTGCTAGCTGGGTTATCTGAAATCAAACTTGTACGTGGATGAATACCAGAGCTTGGTGGAAAGACGTAATAGAGAGTTATGTGCCGACAGAAGTCATGTCATCTGTGCTAAACCACAGTAAAACCACAGTGCAGCATAAAAAACCCCCAAAAAACAAAAACAAAACAAAACAAAACAAAAAAAAAAACAAAAAAAACCCCAAAAAACAAAAAACAAAACAAACCCCCAACCAACCAAACCTCTAACCAAAAGAAGCAGTGAAGTTATATCGACTAACTTCACCAGATGGGTTCTCTTAACCTCACCAGATATAAAAGTTCAGTCTTTCATAATAATATAAAAAGAAAACTTTAAAGTATTTTCTACTTCATACACACCTATTTCATTCATTAATTTTCAGTTTTGTAACAGTACAGTATTCCAGATATACTCAAACCTAGTACTTGCAATAGAATTGAGAAAGGTTAAACAGCACATAGCAGAACATTTGTTTTGCAGTAAAATAATTCTCTGCAGATGAAATGCCATTGCAGAGCAAGACCAATATACATCAAGCAGTAACAAATGCTATTCCTCTGACAAATTCCTAGCCCTATTCAATGCTTTCACAGTGTAAAAGGCATTTTAAAACACTGAATCAAAGGTTTTAATTACCGAGAAACTAAAAATTAATATAAACATGAAAACAGTGTCATGTTACAAAAGAAGCATTTAATGGAAGCTAGCTGAAAGGGACAGCTAGAGAAATTTTATCTAACATATAAAAATTTTGTTGACATAATAAAAAGCATTTCTCTTGTGAAAGCAACAGACAATTTTGCTGAACTAAATTAGAAATCATGAAAATATAATTAATTCCACTTGAATGCTCAAGTAATGCTGTGAGGCAGCCCTTGCAGCTGACATAACCCAAGAGAACTTCTGCACAGCAAATCAAACACTTGGATGACAACGCTGGAATCTCAAGTCTGCCAGGCCAGCTAACACCCTATTACTTCTTTTTTTTTCCTCAATAACACACCTCCTGACATTGAAAAGCAAAGAAGTTAAGGCTATCTTCTCACTGTTACCCAGCTGAGCTGGTCATCTCAGATTCTTTGACCATCTCAGAGCCACCTACAAGGAACCCTGACATTCACAGCTCCTCTCATCCCTAAAGCTACATTTAAGCTTCACTTGATATGGGGAAATCTATACTCCAAGGTTCATCTCAGTTTGTGCTCTCTGGTAAAGAATGACACACAAAAGACATGCCTTCAAGGGGTCCTAAAGGGTGATCTTTTAGACAATTTATTAATGGTAAGTAACCTAGCTACCTATTCAGTCCCTGAGGAAAAAAAATTTTAAAAAACCCCAAACAAAAAACAAAGCCAAACTACAAGTGTAAAATCATCTCTTTATGTGAAAGCAAGAGCCATAGGTTAGGTTTTGTTGAGCTAAACAATTCAAACATGATGAGAGCTAGTAACAATATTTTACCTCCACAAACAAGACACATCTTCCAGCAAAACAGATAATTAATAAGAAGCATAATAAGCTTTTGAAAGGACCTGTATGACAATTGCCTGATGGCCGGAAAAGCTAGAAATTAGACTCAGTGACCTAGGAAACCACTGTGTTAGTAACAAACACCAGAAAGAAAAAAAATTACATCTCTGCACTTATCTTTGTTTAGTTCTTTGAAGTTTCTTATGCGAAATGTTTCTAGATGCAAAATGTTTCTAGACTCCTGCCTAGAAAAATGTCTGGATGAAGCATCACACACAGATGAGTTACAGCTACTCTGGCTTTGGAGCAGTTGTAGTTTATCATGGGGGAATACTTAAGAGTTTTGTAAAATGCCACTTGGTCTTGACTGACTGAAGAACTTGAAGAAAAAGCATCCTTATGTAGCCCATAAATACCAGATCATCAAGAACCTAAAATATTTGCTTAAGGGTGAAAGCTCTTAAATGATTGAGATTTCAAAATAACAGTAACACCATGCACAAAGGCATGACTCTTAACCATGGACAACAAAACATTGACAGCACTGTAAATCGTGATATTTAAAGGCTAAAATTGGGAGAGTAGCAGTAAGAGACAAGTTAAGAATCCATATGAAATACTCAATGTTTTGCTTATTTTTGTGATTGACAAAAACCTTAAGGAAACTCTTTCTAGTGGCACAGCAGTCCTTTGCAACATGGGTAGCTACCTGAAAATGCAACAATACAAGCCTGGCATAATGCCACTTCTCCAAACCTCGAGAAGAGGTCAGTCCTTTTTTGACTTTCAATGACCTTTGGGAATTCCCTATCATGTGGAAAAAAATTGAGAGGGACCTCATAACCCTCATAAGGCACAGAGGTACCTTCCAACTTTGACCATTCTGATATTCTGAAACTGCTGTCCCACAAAATAGTTTTATTTCACTTATATTAAACAGAATGGCTTAAATTCACTTTTGACTATCTGTCTTCCAGACTCTCTCTATGGGTTGTATTGAATATAATCCTTTTCTCTTTAGAAAGTGTTAATTGAAAATTTTCATGTATACATTTTACAACTTTTAATATTTACTAGATGTATTCCGCCAGAATGCTGGCTACCAACTAACATCTTCCTGTTTTTTGATGACTCCTGCCTATGAATCATTTGTGGGATGATGGAAGAATTATTGGTATAAGTCACCTGGAAAGGTTTGCTATCCCCTTCCACTAATAACCTAGTAAAAAATATATCATCCATCAACAAAGTTTTGAACTATAAAAGGTTCTCCAGCAATCATTTTTAGCCATGAAAAATGTTATCTGTAGCCACAGAGAAGCAGAGACACGTTCAAGGGACGATGCAATGTTCTTCCAACAGCCTTGCCCTGCCCTCTGCACTTGTAGGGTGAGCTCACAGATACTTCACTGCCAAATGCTGACATCTGAAGAAGCAAGCTTTTTCATAACCCAAAGCCCAAAATCTATTGTGTCAATTCCCATATTTCTATGTGGGAATCCAAGCCTACATGCTCACACTGCCCTGGACTATGAAGCTGACTCACAGTAACTCCTAAATTATCTTGTATATACTTTTTTCCTTTTTTTTTTTTTTTTTTTTTTTTTAACTCAAAGCTTTTCTGTGTTTTGGTTTAATGCACCAGAAGTTTAAGAGGACAGTCATTATAGTTTTTTAGTGATGACAGTTTATCAGCAGTAACTATAGACCCAACAAATCCATATATTTATCACAGATAATCATAGGACCCTAATTTACAGGTAAAACAATTGCATGGAAAAGGCAACGTAAGCAAGTCTTCCAGAAGCACATTACAGCAAAGAAATCAAGTATAAAATGGCTTTTGTCACAGTGAAGCAACGGAACGTAAGCTAAACTTAGTTAACCATTAATTTATTGTTCCACAGTAGCTTTGAACAAATCAGTTTGACAGGCTGCACCTTTACTTTAGTGTAAGCAGCAGAATTTCCTCATAGGGTTAGGATAGGAGATGAACTCCAAGCCATGCCTAATAGCTGATTCAACTCCTTTATTTTTTATTCCCACTACAACTGAAAGAAATTAACTCCTCATGGTTGGTAAAGTGACAGCAAAGCCTACCAAATTCATATTTGCGAATGATAAAGTAGAAGAAGTGGCTCTCAAGAGTGTGACACATGAAAATAAGACCCTGAAGAAGAAAGAGCTTACAGTTCTGCTTCTGTCTTCATAAACTGATATACCTTAAAAAAAACCAAACCAAACCAAAAAACATAGATACACAATTGTACCCACAGCTTTTCACTCTAAAATTTAACTTTTTTAAGTAAAACAAACAAACAAACAAACAAAAACCAACAAAAAACAAACCCAAACACGAAACCAAAACCACCCCAAACAAACAAAAAGCACTAACTGAATCTTTCAAATTAACTGACATCCTTGTAAATGTCTTGTCTATGGTGTACACTTGGGAGCAGGATCTGGTGATTTTGCCTTCACTTAGACTACCTAGAGAGGTACAAAGAGAAAGACCTTGAAAAGGTCTCTAAGTGTACCAGGTACGCCAGGCCTCCAGATATGAAGATGCAATTTCAGCAAGTCTTTCTTAAAATTATCTTCCTATTTCCGAAAACATTAGACCAAGAACATTGAAACCATTTAAACTGTCACTACCACTTGGTAGCAGCACATGCCTTGCTTAATGAAATCAGACAAGTCAGATTAATTCCCTATTTTCCTACTTAAAGCAGAGACTTGCATTTAAGATTTTGGCAGTGAAATATTTATTTTTCAGGGTACTTCTACATCAGAAATAGGTAGTAAAGAAGATGAAGAAAGAGGAGTAATAGCTGTGGAATCTGTCTGTGATATTAAGTAGATAAACAGTCAGGAACAATACCAGATCTAGATTTTCCCATCACTGGCAATGACCAATATGTTAAATTAACTCCCTTGAGAAGGGATTCTCAAGGTATATTTTTCTGGGATATTTTTAGAGCTTTCAGGCATTATATCATCAACAGTAAAAGAATTAAATAAGAATCTTTGAAATTTCTTCCATTTATTTGGAGTAGAAAGCTAAAGGTTCTCAGCTTATATTCTCATTTTGCAGGGAGAAGTATGAAAGAGTTACATACTATTAAGGAGCTCAACAAATGAAACTGGATCAGAGGAGAGAAGACAAGTTACTGACAAGTCAAGTCAGGCACATCACACAAAGATAAAAATTAACCAGACAGAGACTTGGGGGCAAAGAACTTCCTCTGCCCCCTTTTAAACCTTTAACTTCAATATATCTACCAAAGTCTTATTAGTTGTTTTCCTTTCCACCTTCCCTCTATTATCAATCTGCAAAGACATATGATACTTCAACTGAAAAAATAAGCTAAACTGAAAAGTCAAACAAAGGAGTGATGAATCCTAACTTCAAGAGAAAAGGGTCTCTCTGTTCTCAAAACAAATCCATTTCCATTTTTCAAGTGCTGAAGATTAATACTGAGCAGACCTTTTTTGTTGGTGTACCATGTAAGCTATTTCAGCAATTTTGCCTACCAAAATGAGTAAGTAATGTTTCTGGTCTCTAGTATTGCACATGAACGTATAATTTCTTCTCCACAGAAAAAGGAAGGCAAAAATACTTCCCAAATGAATATTGTCTCCTGAAAGAGAGAAATAACCAAGAATCATTCATAATCAGATTCTTTGAACTTTTTCAGGATAATACACCAACTTGGTTTTTTTTTTTTAACATTGTTCAGGAAAATATCTGTGAAACACCAAGCAATTACTATTCTTGAAACAGTTTAGGTATAATAAAGAGCAGAACAAAATTACCATAGCTTCTTTTCATTTGAAACACATATTTTTAACTTGTCTATAAAATAATTTTCTAACAGAGGGATTATTAAATGGCAGAAAAAGTTTGCATAGATGAGTATGCAAAAAGATAACCTTTCACCTTATAAAATTACAATTTTTATCTTCAATGAGCAGATAAGAGAGGACGACATTCTTACCAGTAACCTTCAGATAGGTTAAGATAAACTTCAAGCCCAAGACAAACACATTTTAGAATCTCTGCTCTCATTGTTCATGATTGTAAGCCATTGTAAGTTATTAAAGATGTTGTGCCATTGGCTATTAAATGAAAGTCAAAAATGTATATTTAAACTGCCCTTTTTCCCAGGGAGGGGGTAGGGACACTATCCCATCAGTGGATCCGGCTGATATCTGTATCACAGCACTCTGCATTATGTTCAACACAGTGCTTTTCACTTATATGACATTTTATAAAACACGACAAAGGCAATTCTTAAGTGGGAGTAAATTAGGGTTTGCGATTGGAATGATGATTTCTCTCCTCACCAGATTCAGGCTTCTGTAGTCACAGGCAATTATCATCATGCTCAGTTCACAAAGGTTTGCAAAACACCACAGGCCACAAGAAATTCCCAACATTAAAACACAGCTTTAACAACCACAAATACCAGGCAAAAGCCAAGAGTACATTGCTCCACCACAATAAATAGTGAGAAGGCAGTGCCAGTATGTTTCACAAATTCTCTATTGTTTCCTACTGAAAAATCCATGTAGATTTAAATTTAAAAAGTTCACCACAGAATATACATTTACTTCATGTTCACATTTTAAATACATGTGCAATAATATTTATTTTCACAATTCTAAAGGTGAGCTACAGAAATTATTCCAAATCCATCTCTGTGTTAAAAACTACAGGTCTTGATCTGTTTACACTACTTCTTCTGGATACCAGTTCTCAAAAATCTTTTTAATAAAACCACAAGCCTAAATGTAGCAGAAGATTCAACTATATATATATACACGCACACATATATATAACATCTGCTTATATATACATAACTTTCAAAGGAGATGCTAGAGACACTAGAGGAGAGCAAGTTATAAGTTAACATGGCATATTAAAATATTTTTGCATTTAAATTGATGTGTGCATGAATGTGCTTACATGTGCCAATACATACTTTGAATTTGGACAAGGTATTGATTACACACAACGAACAGGACACTGTGTCTCAGCAAGTATTAACTATGTTTGTCCAAAAACTGCTGTCAGACTCATTATGCCATTTTTGGTTAGCAACATTTTCAATTATTCTTATAAATCCCACTGATCCACACAGTTACCTGATTTCTCTTGGCTTTCCCTTGCTTAAAAAAGACCCAGCTCTTTTCCATGTAACTTTTAGATTCTCCTTCTCACATCTCCTGGCAGCTTTGAATTAACGATATTGATTGCAATGTGTAACACCTGCACCTGACATCCAGCACTGAGAAAGCTCTTGTCCTAACTCCGTAAAAGAAACACCCCCTTAACTCAAAGGTGACTTGTACAACACTACCAAAACAAATATGAAGATCCTAAAACAACTTTCAATGCTTTTGTTCAATGTTAGACTTTCCAAAAGCCTTCTGAAAAAAAAAAATAATTTCAGGGGAAAATTAACATGTAACATTCTCCTTATGCCAACTTCATTTCTCCTCATTTTTCCTTTCCTCAACACAACCTTCCCTTCTATCAGGCATTTCTTGACAGCTTTGTGTGTTTCAGACTCTCAGCTCAGTTGCCACCTTGCCTATTTTGTTCCTCTCACTCCTTCCGAGAATATATGCAATTTGCACATGTGAAAACAAGGCTTCCTGCAGCTACAGCTCCATCTTCCTTAATTCTCTGTCTCGCCCTTCAATGTTGGCATCCCCAAAAGAATAATTTCACTACTCCATTTCCTTGGTTAGTCTTTCAAAGCAGTAGTACCATCACTACGATGCATCCCTCAATAAAGCTAAGATTCATTTCCATCCTCATCTAACAAGCTAAGTGTCCTCTCTTCAAAAATTGAGTGCACTTAGCTTCCATAGCACAATTTTCTTTTAGGTCTTCTATTTAGAGATAACCTGAGGTTTTTCTTATTCGTGTAAGCATTGGGACTTCACAGGAGCTTTACATTAAGCCTAAGTCTCATTCTCTGCTTCCTCATTGCTGACACCCTTGAACACTGAAATAGTTATAAACCAAAATTTATTTCTATTCTTTTGAAATACAAAGCTAAAATAGTGGGGAAACTTCTGGTGATGTAAGCAAACTTTTCCATCTAAGACAGCTGATTAAAAAGCCAGTGCACAAATAAAATAAATGAAGCAATGAGTTTGGAAACACAAGCATCAAGTAATCACAAGACAACAAAGACATCAAACTAATATTCAGTTGGCACAAATTCCAAACTCCAACTGATCACTTTGTCACATCTGGTGTGATGGGCATGTCTGGGGGCACCCACTGTTATCATGAAAATGAGTACCACCAAAAAGGGAGGAAAAAACACACATATAATTCTCTAGATCATACTACACAGTCCTAGATTTTACCTCACTTCCAAAACATCTAGTAATACAAGAGCCAGTGCCGAAAGAATTTTGGAAAGAAAATAGTCCCAGATTTCATGAGTTATTTGTATTGCTCACATTCTTCAGATTTTCTTCCAATAATCTGTCTCTAATCAGTTTGGAAATTGGAGTACTGTACTTTCTTTTGTTGCTGCTTCTCCAACACTTTCTCAGCTGATAGTACTTTTCTAAGTTATTCTGCCTAAGGTTTGCAGTTTAACTTTTCTAAGTTAAACTGCAAACCTGATCAGTAGCTTTAACTCAATGTATTTCTAAGTTATTTCATCCACAGATATAAATTGTGCTCACACACACACTTCACACTGTATATAAGAAAGGCAAATTCTACTCTTGCTTGATATGAACAGACCATATGTCTGTGAAGGCAAAACTTAACATGACAGAGAAATATGTAAAAACAATTTGATAAACAGGATTTCACTTTGCTTCCAAGTACCTCAGCTATGCATTTCAGACCCTCTCTTCTTGCAGTTTCGAGCCAGATATGCCAACCATGTCAGCCAAACCTCAGCCTGAGGTTTGCAGGCTTTCCACTTACAGCACCCAGCTCTTTGGATTCCAGAATTCCAAACAGATCTTATCTGCCAGTGTTCATACAGCACCAACAATTATATTCTCTCAGTGGAGTGTGTCGGCCGCATTCAGGCAATCCCTGTCCTGTCACTAACCAGAGCCTGAGGTGTGACACTTGCAGAAAGTTGTTAATGTCTGCATCATTGGAAACTAGATACCAGAACATACACACAAAACACATGCTGCCTCTTGTACTACACTTTCTCCTCAGCTATCCTGGCCTGAAATGACAACCATTAAATTTTGTATTTAACTGCTCAGTCAGGTAAGTTATACTTTGGCTAAGGATGCATAATAAATAATACAAAGAGTAACCAAATACGTATTTAATAAGAAGCACTTGTAAGATTTAAGAAAATTGGTGTGATTAGGTTTTGTGTCATGGTGGTGTAATGTCCCAGAGAGGTTCATTTAATCATGTACCACCTAAAGCAGCAAGACTATTACTTCTGAAAAGCAAGCTGAAACTGCAAACCTGATCAGTAGCTTTAACTCAATGCCCATGTTTACTTTACACCTCAACTCATGACATTTGAGCACAGAAGCTCTACCAAGATTTAAGTATTTTAAAACAAACACCACACAAAACCTATCCTTTTTAATTTATTTCATAACATTTGCTAAAATTACTTTTGCGCACTTTGCTTAGAGAACCATAAATATGATTCAGTAACTTTTATGGCCAGCTCCTTTATAGGCAGTAAAGAGAAAACGTTTCACTAACACACCAAAATACTACAAAATATTCAAAGATCACCTAAATTTACCAGCATTTGCTGATATCTACATTGACTGATATTCCAGTGGATGGCTTCTCCTCTGTAATAGGAAAGGGAAATATACAGTGTACCTTGGTAAAGCAGACTTCCATTTCGATCAAGGTAAACAGTGATAGGACAGGGCTATTCAAAGCATTTCTGTTTCCCTCCCTTACAGTGATTACTGTTTAATAATGGCAGATAAACAAATTGAGTAATAGTCATTTTGTCCTTTGGCATATCTGGCTATCCTTGGCTTAAGCTTAGTCAATCCTGTGCAGAAAACCAAAGTCAAACATCATGGTCCTGACAATAGTAAGTGATGAATAAGGACAATACAAACTAAAGAAAAAAATCTGTGTGATCCATCTCTGTGCTGTAAACAGGTCTCTGTATGTGAAAAAATTCAAGGTATTTGTAGAACAATAAATTCAGTGGATGTCAGAATACCTGGGGAACTCAGGGGCTATTCATCTTGTGCCTGAGAGATATAGAGAACAACCCCTTACTAACAGTCATCCTTTCTTTTCCTCTTTCCTCTTCATCTTATGCTATTTCACAGTAATGTACTGAATGCCTCAAATCTTATATCCAGGATGGACTTTTGAGGACAAAATTCTTTCATTGTGAGCTAAGCAATTTATTATGGACATGTCGAGGTATTAACACACATGTGCATGTGCACATAGGGAGTTTTCCCCTTGCTGTCTTAATTGCCATTCTCTCTAGCAACATAAAAGGTTTCAAGACACTGTAAGAGAGCCTCAATAAAAACTTCTGTTTGCTGTTGAAACTTCATCCACACACTATATAAAGGTGCAGAGCAGAAAAGGAAGTATATTATTACCATAACAATTAACTTTGAATATAAGGAAACATGAACAGATGGTGTATAATATTCAAGCTGATTTATTTATAGTTTAGACATTTAGACTTGTCTGATTTCAACAAAGAAAAAACTTTATATCCTGTATCCAAAGTAAACTTCTGATGAGTACCAGAAGACTGGCTTATTAACAAAATAAGTCATTAGGTTCCAGAGCTTTAAAACACAATTCTATGAAGTGCACAATCCAGAGATTCAGCAGCATTTCTCATTATGCCTCAAATACTCTCCTGCTAGTATTATGAGTTAAACAAATACAAAAACAGTTAAGCTGCATATACGTTAAAACGCTATTTTATATAATTTTTGAAAGAACTAACCAAACATATCCCTACCACAAACTTGTGATGGTAGAATAGTCCTTAACTGAAATGAAAATACATATGACATACCAAACAAACTACTTTTTAATAAACAAACATTTTAATTTCCAAGGGGGGAAATCCAGAAGTACCATTAAAGGGAATGCTTTTGACACTGACACAGGGTGCTCATTTCCAGACAGTTATCCTCAGCAGACCCTTCTGTCTCTGTGTGATTAAGTCACTGCAGCACCTCTGCATGCTTTTATCAGCTTACAGAGCTGTAACAGAAACCATTACATTTACTACCACACAAAAACCAGCTCATTCATTCTGAAGATGCTCTTTGAGGAACTTCCTTGATGCTCTTTATACATCCATACATCAAAAATGGTAAGTATTTACTATGTAGTCTCAGTTGTTGAATTTTTATTTCATTTCAAACTCCTCTTCTACCCAGTGAACAGTGTAGGAGCTAATCAAAGGATAAGACAGAAAGAAAAAAATCAGGGTTTGAGTTTGATTGGTTTTATGTTCTTCCATTTCCCAGAAATGTTTTTACTAAAATTAAAAAAAAAGGAAAGATTAAATAAAAATTGTTACTGCAACAAGAGTTCCTAAATTGATGCAATGTGAAATTAAGCTCACAGCAGTTTGCTGAAATTAAGTTTTTTAGTGCATGTAGCCTGAGGAAAGCGAAAATAAGGAACGGAATATTATACCTATAGAAATGTTCATGCCCTCTCTAAAAACTAGCTTGTGAAGATTGTATTCCAATATTTACGTGTGAGTAAGACAGTTACTTAAATGTCAGACAAGAGTAGCTAGACAAGCTCATGCCATACCTTATACATAAACTTTTCTAGGTAAAAGTTGGTAAAGACACCATTTTAATAGCCCAGTTTATAACAAGGGCTACCTTGACAGGTTGATAAAAATAATTTTATACCTAAACTAAACTACATTAAAGTAATGACTAAAATTTCTTTTAAAATTTAAATATAATCTAACACACTTAAAAATGAACATTTTTTTCATACTGAATTCACACCATCCTTAGTTGGTTGTCACTTTTGACATAGCTACCTTTTTAATCAGTAAGACTAAAGTAGAAAAGAAAAAACCCCAAACCAACACAAACCTCCCCACCTAGGCCATTAATTTTATCATAAATGAATGCCTGTATCTAAGAGAGCAATTATTTTACCTGGTAACAATTTACCTGTAAGTGATCTACTTTCTGCAGTGCTATAAATATACACATACATATTAACAATTACATTATCAGTTAAGTGACTGAAGTCTGTTCAGTTTTTGGCTTTGGTCTTGCTGTTTTCTTTAAAGAGTAATTCATAACCTGTCTGGACTACCATCTATCTAGAATTATTTCTTCTTACCTAAGAAGGTTCAATGCATATGCTTCAGCACACACTGAAAACAAACAAGTACTTATTTTACTGGCATATCAGATTGCTCACATTTCTTTTGACTCACTGTCATTTACATTACATATTTTCCTTTTGTAAATAAGCTGCTTGCTGCTATAAAAATGTGCTTGCTATGAATCAATAAAACATAAATCTATTTTATACAAATCAAAGAGCTATCATATGTCAATGACTGCAAAGATACTGTCTAGCAGTTTTGTTTTCAGCCCACCCATGAAGATCACACACAGCTTATACTCTGCAACCTCCTATGGTGATCAATTTGAACATATTTGTTGTAAACTTCTGCTTTTTAGGAGTCAGCAAGTGCTTTATGCTTCTTTTTCAAATTTTTCATTCCGTACATAGAGAGGGGTTTTGCCTTCATTATTTTCCTCCTGCCTGACTATATTTCAATCCATCATGCCGTGAGGAACTCATTCAGTCTTTTTTCCTCAAAAGCTCTGCAACTAAGAATAGCTGTTTTTGCCCAGGTGTCAAGAGTTGGCTCTTGAATTTCACAGGACAAGTCGTGCTTATGAAATATGTACCATAGAGTCAGGATGTTGTGCAAAGTGCAGACAAGGAAATTAATAAAGCTAAATATACGAATGTTGGCACAAATTAAGCACCTGTGCTTAAATACTCTTTTTTTCCCTAGTCAGACTCGTAACTGTTGCCTCTTATCTTCTTGCTGTGCATCCCTCAGAAGATTTCAGTTCTGTCTTCTCTTGAAAAACTGCTAGGCAGTAGCTTCAAGGTCAAAACTAGCGACTTAGATCTATTTGGCTTGCAGCTTGCTTTTCCACATTTTTTTGAAAAACAAGTTGTATATCTATATGCTTATTCACATACACATATAACTCATGAATGCCAGTCAGAGAAAGCAGAAGAGAGCATCTGAATGTGATTTTACCATACAAAAAAAGGAAACCTGTTATTCAGAACTTTCTGATTATTAGGAGGAGAGATCTCAAGCTCTAAAAATTCCTTAATACCATGAGCCATTTTAAGCAGCAGTTCAGTGATTTCCATCTCCTAGCTAATGAGATGTATGTTTCCTTAGCCAGAAAATGCTGTCCACAAGAGGATGGTAACTATACATTGTTTTCCTTCACGGAAGTGATTACTTATAGGACACTAAATAAAAAGAACTTCCATTTTATTGTTTGCCTTTTCAGGATGAAAGATGGTTAAAATGAAAGACCAAAAACTACAGCCCTCAAGAAGTCATCTTCTTTAATGTACTAAAGAAAAACATCAGGAAATAAGGGTGACACTGAGCAACATGGACAGCATTTCATATCTGAAGAATCCTTTAGATTAAAACCTATTCTGAAGTATATGGAAGTTGAATAGATTGAGAGTAGACAACTTTGCTTTTCTTCTAAATGGCTTAAAGCCAAAAAAGTACACTAAACTATTGTAACTTGTACCATTTTACTAGCTATGGCATTACTCGCTTCTGGCCTCTGTAAGAATGCCATAAGTTTATACAAGTTATCATATTATGCTATCTCCAAAGCAGAAGCTCCAAAATTATCATACTTTTTACTTAAACCAAAATATGCATTTTGCTGTCAAAATGTGAGTTCCAAAATTAAGTATAACTCTGAAATTGCTCTTCACACTTTGACCAACTTTACAAATTTTCAGAAACATATGAATAAATTGTTGTTAACGTTATCAAATGTAAAATGGAAAAAAATCAAATTAAATTACTTTACATTGTATAATACCACACCAAAAAATAGTTTCAGGAGTATTGACATGATGTACCACAAATGGCAAGAAAATACCCTTTTCTCCACTTGGTGTGAAGTACATGTAATGAAAGCACATATTCACCATATTTCCTGCTCTTTGAGGCTATTTTCCTATCCTGAAAGTTTAGGGACTTGTTTTTCTTTTTCAAACTGCATTTCTTTTTTATAACCACAGTTTACCTGGCTGTATGGCAGGCACCATTTCAGAACAGTCAAAAACTGATGCTATTAGAACTAATCCCAAAATTCTTTCTACATTATTCTTTCTGTATTAATTCTCTCTTTGAAATTCTTAATATTTTGTTTTTCTTTATGATTGCCTTTTTGAGCAATGATATTCCACAATCTATCCAACAGGTCTTTGCTCCTGTCAAATTTCTTTGCCATCATCCCTGATCATCATGAGATACTAACTCATAGTTGGAAATTCTCCTCAAACATATAATTTATTCTGTAATATTTTTATCATTAAATTTATTTGGCTCAGTCTTGTGTCTCTTCTGCATTGTTTCATAGGCAATTTTAGCTTTGACTATCCAAAACAATTTTGAATTATTTGGAAAAACTTAACCATCAATTTTTTAATTCATTTGTGGGGATGCATACCTTCCAGAAGATTTTTTTTGGAATTCCAGTCCTGGGTTTTCCCTCACTTTCCTGATCTATGGCCACAAATTTTACTCCTACCCATAATTTCTTTTTTTTTAATGCAAATGAACTGCAAGTTGGCTTTTTATAAATATTTTTTCACAAGAAAATTTAAGCCTTAACAAAGTACCCTTAGTCAAAACTTTTTTTTATTGAATCTCAAAAAATATCAACTAAGTCATCCTTACACTTGTCATCGCATAATTCTTTTCCATGAACTCAGAGGTCTAAGAGGAACAAGTTATCCTCATGAAGGGGATGTAGACTCCATTTCTGTACATTTATTCATGTCTTAGCTATTTGTGCTGTTTTTGGAGAGGATGAAGTTAATTTTCTTCATACAGAGCTGCATTTTGGATTTGACCAAAAAAGTGCTGAAAATACAGGAATGTTTTAGCTATTGCTGAGCAGTGCTTGCACAGCATCAAGGCTTTCTTGTTTCCACACTGCCCCACCAGCAAGGAGGCTGCAGGTGGGCAGCAGGTTTGGAGGGGGCAGAAGCAGGACCATTGTAACCCAACTGGCAAGAGGGACATCTCATACTGCATTGTACTCAGCAATAAATTTGGAGGAAATAAGGAGGCAGGGAGAGAACAGGGGAGTGGGGAGGGGATGGGGCAGGGGGAAATGGTCTTATTTTATTTCAGTCATTAATGCTTTAGGCTGGGTGTGTTACTGTTTTATATTCTCACTCCTTTTTATGACTGTCATTAGGGCATGACTTGCACTGTTTAAAAGACCTCCTCCTTGTAACAGTCACCTTTGCTCTGGTCTTAAATCACAACAGCTTTTGGGCTCAGAGGTGCTGGGATATTCTTGGCCCTCTTACACTTATCCTTCCAGACCCCTCTTACACAGGAAAGTCGGTCCATGTTAGCTGAAATTGCTTTAACCTTTCAGCTGTTCCTTTTGGTGTACTTTTTTGTTTTGTCCTAGAAAAATCTCACTCCTGTGAGACTGCTCCTCTGGTATGCATCAGGATCATTCCTATGAAGCAGCTATCAAGATAATAATATTAATATTATTAATAATAAGTTGATTTTTTCCAAGGCTAGACAGATGTTTCCCTTTAGGTAGGGCTCCTAAATAGTTACCTCAAGATATAACCATTTGTAGAAGTGAAACCTTGCTCTCCAAATTGCATCTTAACATTTACCCCACCAAACCTGTATTCCTGGCTTAGTATATCCCATTAACAGTAACCATCCCAGCCAGGTTGGGAGTACAGTTCTAGGATAACAGTTGTAGGACAGTTGTAACAATCATAGCATAACTGTTCACAGTATTTCACTTTTTCAGAGGGTTTTGCCAAAAAATCACATTTATGTTTTTATGGGGCTCACTCAATTTTGAAGAGGCCCCTTAGTTTGCTTAGGAGCTTTGCTTAGGAGCAAAAGATTCTTGCAATAGCTCCATAAGGACAGAGAGAATAGTAGAGTATTTCTTAAAGAATTTATTTTTTTTCTTCTGCATATCTTATCCTTTATTAAAAGAAATAAAAAGGAGTAATGAACCTACGTATTCAGCAGAATAGAAGATTCCAAGCCTATCAGAAGACTCAGGGGAAAAAAAACCCACTCTCATTTAAAGTCACACTAACTTAAAAAAAATACCCAATTAAGTTACTTTGCATTCATTTTAACAATAAAAAAAATTCCCCAATTATGTATACTTTATCTTCATTTTAATAAACCCCTTAGCAACAAAACATTGTAATACTTGGTTGCTATGACAAAAAATATTATAATTAATATGATTGGAAGCAAAATGAAAGGCACAGGAGAAGGTATCATAACAGGGCACAGTGAGAAAAGGTCATTAGGTACTGTAGCTAATAATAATTAGCTGCTCTAAAAGGTCCCAAGAGAAGCTGCTTTTCAGTTTTTGTATTCTCTAACATTCCTTGAATCACAAGTGAAGCTGAAGCTGAAGTATGGACTTGACATCTTGTCTACCAGAAGCCAGACAAAACAGCTGTCTAGTGCAAAGTTCTGGTTTTCAATCCTTCCAGTATCCTTCAAAGGACAGGAATGCAATTTCCCCATATTTAACAAATTGGCTTAAGCAGTGGGAGTTGTCTCTCTTTAAATTCTAATATGAAAAACATGTTTAAAGCTGTCTTTTGAAAACTGAAGCAGCTGTTAATTATAGCTTATTCCATATCAGTTTTACCATCTTTACTGCATTGTAAGTGCTACTTCCAAATGCTTTTAAGGGTTTTCAGGTTCTTAAAAATAATTTTACATACATAATTTTTTTAATAACCATCTTTAGATAGTAATGGTTACTATTAGAGTAGTTACTAGAAGGTAATGATAATTTGAGTATCACAGAGGAAAGTGAAGACTATGCTTAAAAACCTACAGCAAGAAATAATTTTTTCAAACCAATAAATACAATCTGGTACCATTTTGACCCAGCAGATTTTTTTTTATTTTTTTAATAACCAGACTGCTTTATAAGGCTCAGTTAAACTGTGAGTGAAATTTTAAAACTGAGCACTCTGAGATAAGTAGTGACTGACACTGAATTATGAAAGGGATCTCTGTTACACAGCATGTGTAACAGGTTACTTTTTTTCCAAAAGTACAGAATGCTCAGTTTTTAATACATGAATCCATAATTTATTTTTTTTTTTTGTTATTTCACCGTCTAAAGGATAGATCCCTGCTTGTTCAGAAAATAAGGATAAAAAAATACCAAAATCAAGATGGCATTCACAGAGTTACTTTCAGATCCCCAAAAAATGTCTGCATTGCAGCAATTTGTAAATTTCAGCTTTTGTTCATGTTAAGAAACATTGGGGATTCACAGACATGTAAAGATAGGTGTTTTAAATGAGTGAATAAACTATAAACAAAAAAATTCCATGGATGTAAAAAAAAAAAAAACTTTTCTGAAATTTGGATAGTTTTGGCAACATTTTAACAAGTGGCTAACACTGTTAGCACCTTCTTGTTACAACGCTGGTTTCCTTCTTAGTCTCACTGCTCCTGCCTGCCCAGTGCTGCCTTTTAACAGCATCAAAGCTTGTCCTTCCACAAGGCAAAGAAACTCTGCTGATTTTTATTGCAGGGTTAGGTTTTTCTGCCAGGCTCAGTGGTTAAACCAGTGGGTTGGTCCAACAAGTCCCCAAGCATGCAGAGTGGGAGCAGTGGCCCTGCATAGCCACAAACAGGAAGAAAACAATTAAGTTCAATAAATTGGAATTGTAACAGCTTTTCCAGGCAATAAAAAACCACAAATCACAGACGAAGCAACCTCATACTTTCCTGTGACCAGGCAGTGCTTCCCTTACTAAGGCCTGGGAAGCTGTGTGGGGCCAAGCAGACACTGGCTGACCCGTGCTGGGAATGGTGGAGAGGGAAATGTGCTCCTAATCTCATGTGAAAATGCAGCCAGACTTAGCAACCTCATTTTACAATCATGCCCCAAGGATGCTTCTACGCCTTCAGTAAGTACAGCTACCAGTTCAAACTGCAGTTCCTCGAATTTTTAAATGTCAGTCTTCTGACAGTTTTAATTTGTATGTACTGCTTGCTTTTAAAATGTGCCCACCAGGTTTCCTGCTCTTCAGATTGGGAAAGTGGACGAATGAAGTCTTCCAACATAAAAAATAGCCAGTTCTCTGAAGGTGATGTAATTCAGGCAACAATCTGAGCAGAGAAGTCACTGAATGTTTCCTACCATTTTTATCCAGTATCATAAACCCACTGTTAAAAGTTATAAAAGTTATCATGGGGAGAGAATAACAAGGTAAGATAAAATTAAAACACTACAGAGAAAGCAAACAAATTCCCCAGTGCACTAGAAAAACAAAAACTACGTGGAAGACACAGGGTTCTCAAACTTCACTTCTGAGAGTTCACCCAGGCATCTTGATTAACTGTAGTTTAAACTAACTTAACAAGATGGCAATAAACATCAGAACTGTTTGTCCTTTCAATTTCCTGTCACCGTCCATCCCTTCCAAGGGTTTCTTATTAAAAAAGAACTTACACTTCCAAATGGCCAATAGCCTTAGATGTACTTTAAAAAAAACAAAAACAAAAAAAAAAAAATATTCTAGTTCTTTTCTGGGATAGAGATGACAAGAAAAAAAAAAAAAAAAAAAAAAAAAAAAAAAAAAAAAAAAAAAAAAAAAAAAAAAAAAGGAAGCAAGCAAGCAAGCATCCAAATTGTAGAGGATTTTATTTAACTGCTGCAAGGTACAGAAAAAAGTGACCCTTTGTTCAGTGTGACTAAGGAGAAGTTGTATTGCTCAATACACTTCAAGGAAGAAAGGTTTTCCCTTCCAAAAAGAAATAATTAGGGTTTCAAGTTTGTGTAAGTCCCTGAAAATCATTTTAAAAAACAGTGTTCTGAGCAGTAAGTTGGTATTTTAAGATTTTATAACATCAGCAGAACTCAGTATTTCTCTATTCAAATGGACAAAAAAAAAAAAAAAAAAAAAAAAACCACTTCAAATACTGCCTGACATTCTGTCTTGCAAATATCTATGTTCTGCTCTAAAGAAATGACAAGGAGTTGCTCTGATGTTTTTCTCAGAATTGTTATTTAACATTTTCCAACTCTGCAAAGGCATAAGAACACTAAAACTCAGTTGTTGGAAGCAGAGTGTTTGAAAGTTCATTGGCAGAGTAGTTACATCCACTTTTCAAGAACACATGATAATTCTATCTCTGGTTTCCCCAAATAGAGGAGGGGGAAGAACACAGAAAGAAGGAGCAGCGCACACAATATGCTTTTACTTCCATCTGCCATCTGTTAACAGTTTCAGCTACTTGGATAAATATGTATTTGTACTCATCAGGAAAGATTACAGTCTTGTCTACATGCAGTTACACAGTACAGCTGTTCATGAACAAGTCCAAGGTGAGGGCATTCTGGCAGAGCCAGTATCTAAGAGTGAACAGAAATAGAATATTTTGAAACACAAATAGCTGAATAAAGAACTATTCAATAACAGGTGCTTGTGAATAACTAAATATAAAGCAATCCCCACAATTCATCACACTAGGGTCTACTTACTTGTACACCATTATCTATACAATGCAGAATCTGTCAGCACAGTCTTGTCTTTCAGAAATCAGAGGGAGAAGAAGAAATTTCATGTCAAGCAAGTGTAGTTACATGGACAGATGCAGAAGCTTTTTACTGCTATGTTTCATATTAATTATTGAAGTTGAATTAAACCACACATCTATCAAAAGGTTCTTTTATCTTGAGAAATTTAATTGCTTTTTCACGGCAGTTCAGTTGCTTCCTTGGCACACAAACTGTAAAACTTTTGCAGCTTTGATGAGCTCAGCTTAACAACACTGTCATCTCAAATCCTTCCCACCTGGGCCTCTTGAGTAAGTGAAAATAACCTGAACTAAAATGACATGATAGTATCTACACATGGGAAGTAATCATCTTTTATTTCTGATGGAAGTGATTTAAGACAAAAGAGGGCAATTGCAGTCTGGTGAGAATTTTTTAGTTTTCCCCTGAAATTGCCTGCTTTCAGTTTTCCCCTGAAATAGAACTGTCCTGCAAGAACAACAAAATCTACACAACACAGAGCATTGCTAAGGCAGACTTGTCGCAAGCAGAAGCAAGTCAATACGGGCCTGACTAGCAAAGTCAGCATCTTCTGAAAGCAGCCCAGAAATGCCTTACCTGGACTATAAGCATGTGCATGTTCAAAAGTCACATGGGAATATGAGGCTACAGGTTGGCTTACAGAATATACCTGCTAAGTCTGAATAAAATTTGTCTCAAATGTTCATAACTGGGGAAATTACTACTAGTAGGAGATTAATACAAATATATATAAAGGAACTCTTTTTTAATCCTTGTATTAGAAATAACCACTGAACACAACAAAAAAATTAAGCCTCAGCACCCCTAACTGACATTAGATACAGCAGAATTGGCTTTGTTCCCCAGCTCCAGACCCACACAGAAGCTAAACATACAAAATATAGTTATTGTGTTATTATCAAGTAGACTATCTCATTAATTCTCAATGTTTACTGTATGAAATGTATGCTAAGCTAACCTTGTCTCCATCACAAAACTTCCTCATGCAGACTGCGTTTGTAAAAAGAATAATCACTCTCTTCTCCTGTTGCACATTGCTCTCACTGCATCTCTATTTGAGGCCCTGGAAGGGCTAAGATGGGCTTGGCGTGTCTCCATCTCCACTGTGATGCCAGGCAAACTGGACCTGGTGGTTGTGTTACAAATTTGAATGGGAGAGGCTGAAGCCAGTTACTACAGTGGACCCCCCCTGGAGGGTTTCTTGAGCTTGTAGTTCCACGGCACAGCGTTGGTTGTCTGTCAGCAATCACCTGTACTGCATTCTGGCTGTGGTTTATTGCTGATTTGGGCTCCTATACACCTAAGTTGTCCACTTTGATTTCACTGGGAATGAACCAGTAGACCATTTTTTAACACACCCCATGCAAGCCATCTTTAACTAGAGTACACTGCTCAGTTAACAGACCTCAACCTCTTTTCTTTATAACGCTGATAATCTAGAGCTGCCACAGTGACTCATAGATACTGAATGTGTATTACCAAAAACTCTAAACAGGCTGATTTCGGACATGGATACATGCCTGCAAGACATGACAAAGATTGGAGGTGCACAAAATATCTGTATCATCTATCAAGGACCAGTTCTTAAAAACTGTTTACTTTCCACTTCAGGAAATGCATGTCCTGAAATGCTGCTGCTAATCAGAAGAGACAGAGCAATTAATGTTCAAACTGAGCTATTACTTGTTTTCAGGACCAATGTTTCCCTGGTCCTGCACCATGCCTTAGCATGCCAGCTCAATAGCAGCCTTAGAAAAGGCAGCTTACAGCCAGCACCATACCAACAACTCACCATGAAGGAGCAAATTACTCCTTTGAGAAAAATAACAAAGATTCATTTATAAAATTAAAATACTGAATGCTGTAATATGGGTGATGAATTTGCAAATTAGGTAGAAGGTGATGACTGAAGACAAGAAAAAAATGCTGCCAGAGGTTTGAATCTTAGGTAATTCGGTGCTTTATGCTGCCTATATGACGCTACCAGTGAACTCTCTGGAAATGAAGCAACACACAACCAGGGGATGGAGCATAGAGGGGTATTTTTCATTTTAATTGGCTTGGGAAAGAAAACCTGAAGAAGAAACTAAAATACCATATTTAAAGATACCTTTAATTACTGCTATCTGCCACAGTAATAAGAGCAAGTAAAAAGGAAACACTATTCCTACCTTTATGTGGGAACTTGCCTCCAATGGCAGCCACCTGATACATCATATTAATACTAAGAAAATCAAAGCTTAGGTAAATTAGCTATCAAAAGAAAAAAACAATAAGTAAAAACATATTAAAGCCCACTAATAACCACATCCGGATTTACCAGTTAAACCCACAGATCCAAATTTTATTTCAACTAGGGTGTGTGAAAATTCTTCCTGGAGAATTTCAGAAGAATATCAATCCCTTCCTAAAAATTTATTCCATAGTAGCATCTAGAATACAGACTTATTTAGTACTCTTTTATATATTGTATACCAAAAAAAACCCCTCTAGAAAATATTCTTTCCTGAATACTTAACATATTTCTGCAGGCAATCTTTATCAGTCTTGCAACCAAATTTTATTCCTATTCTTTATATAGCAAATTTAACCTTGCAACTGTATTAGAGCAGAAATACAGTAACTTCTATAGCTCTGAATGTTGACATTTAATTATATATTAAATACCATCACTCTGGAACTAGTGGAGGACATACCTGCAAAAATTTAAACACTAAATAACATATTATTTATCAACTCAAATTCACAATATTTATCTGGAATTGAAGAATTTAGGAAGGCAATTAAGATCTGCTATAAGGCTCCTTTGTACACCATGAAAAATTACTACAGTTAAAATTACAGTAATTGAACTGATAAAAGTGAAGCAGTCAAATGAAACCACATTTTAGCAAAAACACAAACTGTGTCATCTTCTTTACTAAAGTAATCTGATTTGAAACTGTATGAACGATACCCATGGAAAATCAGAGGCCCAGTTTCTGTGATTGACAAATTTTCCTGGATCATTTTTCAGATGTTCAGATTTAGTTTCATCTAGCACTTTCAGGGAAACGTTAGAGGGAAAAAAGTAATATCAGCTTGAAACTTCCACAAAAATGACTTCCATCTGCAGCTGCACACCTCCTCTCTGTGATCTTCGGAGGCATCTAGCCCCATTCTCACCATGGAATTAATTGACTCGACCAAATACTGCAATTATTATAGTTCACAATTTATTTGGTTTGATATTGATCTGGTTTTACATTTTTACAAAAACTGCACTTGACTCTTTTTCTTCCAATTTCTAAAGAAATTAATTACTTTGGATTTTGTTTTGTTTTGCAAATAAACGCACTAAACCTGTTGATTACACTTAAGGAAGCAGAATCTATTCTCATCTTGACCTGTATTCTCTAAAAGAAAATACTTAATCATTAATACTTTTTCTCAAAAAAAACCTCTCCCTAGAAATACTCCTGGCATTCAATTCTTGCTGCCATTGGTTCTCCAGAGGCAACTTAACTGGCCATTAAATGTTGCCTCCAGAAAGATCTTTTGCCTTGCATTGATGTCCCAGTTTTAGGAAGTTGCAGCTCAAGTGATGACTTTCCATTGTCCTCCCCATCTTTACCCTCTGGTGCTGATGTTCCAGCAGCTTCTGCTCTGCATTTGGAGCCTTCCCTGCAATTTACCCTGTCATGATCAGCTGCAGATTTTTAAAAAAAATACACAAAAAACCCTAAAAAACCTAAAAAAACCCCCCCAAAACCCTCCTGCCCCCCCAAAAAACCCCAAAACCAACAACAAAAAAAAAATCAACAAAAAACCCTCACCCTACGTCCTACAGGTATTTTTCATTTGCCATGGGTTCAGAGATTTCCTTTCCCAAACATGAAGGCTACAAACCTGCCTAAAAGTAAAGCCAAGTCTCCAAACAGCACTGGGGCAAGCTTTTGTCCCAGACAGCCCTGGGAAAACAACCTCCTCAATCTTAGATGGAAATACAGCCTTTTGTTTCCCAAAAATCAATAAGGACTGGTTTGCTGAGTACAGCATCAAGTCAGGAGCCTCAGGTAGTTATGACAAAGTCCAGGTTAAGCAAACAGGTCTCAGCATCAAAAGCATCACAGTGCTGACCCCTAGGCTTAAAAGTGTAGGAGCCTTCCATCCCCTCCTGCCCTGGCTATGCAACCCTGCCCACTACACCCAGCAGGGAAGCATCACACTCTTCAGCAGACTTAGGCTACTTACCAGCCCAGAATGCAAAGACTTGTTTTTTGCTGTGTGGTGTAGTTAGGCATTGCTTTGCAGAGCTTGCAATTTTTTAGTATGTAATTTATTTAATTTTTTTACTGATACAGCACGAACCTGCTCAGAGAGGAAGTTAAACTGCATCAAGAAGGCTGCATTTGCAAAATAACACAATTAATTTATTTTTTCATGTGCTATGCTTTGCTCCCATCATGGTTCAAACTAAAGTAGTCTTCCCTCAAACTTGTCAGAAAAGATTGTTGAAAAAGTACAAGAATTTGGAATACATTAATAACCAAGGTGCTTTCCGCAGAGTTTGGATTGAAGGTCTTTCACAGCAGGGAAACTGCTCTTGAATCTCAGCCATACACAGGACTTGCAGAACTGGTTTTAATTTTACAGTAGACGTGCTGGACTATTCTGGATTTTAAAATGGAGAAACTAGTTTTCCCAATTTAATTAACAGTCTAACTAAGATGGAGAAGAAAATTACTTTTTTTATGCCTTTACTTCTGAGTAAAATTATAACCCTCTACATTATTATTAAGAATATCTGTAAAAGAAACTTACATTTATTGTCTCTGCTTCTGATCCTGTCATTTCTTTTTCAGAATAAGACATAACACTTGCTCAAAATAAGACTCTCTCCAATTTCAGAAGGCACCTGTATTTTAGCAGACTTTGTCATTGTAGACCTGACCACAGCCAACAAGGTCCTGAAGCAGCCACACTTCTCAGTACTTCTTTATCACACACAATACCCTTGACGAGGGTGGGGGGAAAAAAGAGGAAAAAAAAAAAAAAAAAAAAGGAGGAGGAGAAAGAAAAAAAAGGCAGGGGGGAAGTGAATTCGAGAAAAATTAAAGGTTTACTCTTACAATTCTGGAAGGAATTTAAAAAGGTGTCTAGAAAACCTTTTTAATTTGGGATGCAATGCTTTATTCAAATGTGTTGAACCTAACCAATGGTTTGGTAAAGCTACAGCCAAAGAAAGCTTATGTCTGATTTAACTGTTTTGTTGTGACAAAATACCCACTTAACACATTTTTCTGTTTCAACGTGCTATGCCACATTTATCTAACATATGTAAACAAATAATACATTAAAATGCATGCCATGTTCCGTTTCAGTAAGATTTCTGAAACAAGACAAACAAAACTTCAACTACTTGCATAGCATTTTGAAAAATATTGGTTATGCTACACATTATACTTTGGACAAACAGTAGTGAATCAACACCCAGAAGTGTAATTGAGACTGAATTTAATGATACCAAGATAAGTACATCTGATGTTCCAGCTCTTTTTGGAAAACCAGACAGCTGCTTCTAATTTCCATTTCTTTGTTCAAATACATGCTGTTAAGACCTCATAATTAAGTGCAGGGATGAAGATAACGCTTTACTTCAAGGCTCATTTTTATCCTTGTAAAAACAAAAGTAAAAGACCTAGGCACATGCAAACACATGCTTGCTCATATACACACAAATCCCATCACATGTATCATTTCTAGTTAAAAGAGAAATGTGCCAACTAAATGAATTTTGATTTTGTTCTGATTTCTCTGTTAAGTTGCACAATGAACAACTGATCTTCTGGTTATGACAGAAAACATTGTTTAGCAACCTGGAAATGCATTGCAAGCTGCTTGATATTTTAACCTGTATCAAAAAACATGACCATATTTTGAAAACTTATCACAGCTTTCAGTACATTACAAATAGTTGAATAATCCAGTTCATACAGGAAATAAATTTGGATCAATGTATCAATGTAAAGAGCTCGCCTCTCTCCCATGAAAAAAAAAAAAACCAGATTGTTACTCTGCATTTAAGTTTTACATTAAAAAACATTAGAAATATAGTAACAAAAACTTGTCATGCCCTTGGCTAACCATTATGGAAAAGGGAAGGGCTTGGTTAAGAGTGTTTTTTTGGGTGGGGGCATTACTATTTACCTTTTTTTTTTTTTTTTTAAGTGGGGGTAATTATGTTTGTGTGTTCTTTACAAGTACAAGCATAGCATCAAGGGCAGCACATATTCACCCTATCAAAGGAGAAAGCCAAACAGCATTCTGAAAGCAATTTCACAGCAGGACCTGTGGCAGTGCAGAGGGGACTTCCAACTTCGGCTACATCCTTTCCAAGGACAGAAGCTGGGAAAGCAGAAAAATGGACAGTGGTGGGGAAGAACCAGCATTACAGTCCTCTTGCCTGCAGCTGTGGGTGCAGCAGGAGTGGGAAGCAGGGAACAGAATTAGAGAAAAAACAATGCTCAATTCATCAAAGTTAAACACGGCAATTCAGGCGTATCAGTGGCTGATTTTCTTTTAACCACTAACACTCTGAAGGGGAGAAGCAGTTGCCAGTGCAGACACACAGAGTGCTTATACTGAATACAAAAAGTAAGGCAAAAAATAGAAAAGGGGGGGGGGGGGGGAAAGACAGACTATGCAGGTTGTAACTGTTTCTTAATTAATTTACTGAAAGTTTGAAAGTTTACAGTAATCCCTTAAGCATGGTGGGAAAAAAAAGGGTGAGAAACAGGATCAACTCATTTGAGAGAGTGTAGACCTGAGCATGTGTGTCTTTAAATTCTCACAAAGAAAAAAGGAAAAAAAAATCAGATTAAATGAAGGCTATCTTTCTCCATTCCTGTCTAGAAGTCCACAAAGACAGAAGACTTTTTTTTTTGAACTGTTTGTGTGTTGGGTTTGTTTCTTTGTTTCTTGGGGGCATTTTTCATTTTCAGATGAAATCTACTTGTGAAGTGAACCAGTAAACTGCAATACCTGAAGCTAATCTGGTCCAACCAAATTAACTAATGATCAAACCTACCAAAGTTACATGACATGAGCATAATGCACACCCAAAGGGCAGCCATATACACTAGATAAAAAGTGTTTTACTGCTGAAGTTTGACAGCTGGATCATCACTCATTCCATTCTCCTTGTTTTCTGTGGCTTGCAAGGCACACTAAAAATGCCCTAAGCAAGCACATCCTTTAGGTGTCTGCTGTTGAATCTGGCACAACTGCTGTTTCTTCTTCCATCCACAAAAATCAGAGGCAGGATGACACCCCCAGAAATCCATATCTCCACTGAGTTACAAAATTCTCTTGTTCTGTTTGGTGCCTTAAGGCATCGACCAGTTGAGAGCTACCACAAATTCCCTAATATTTGATTTCTCTTTCAGTAACTCAACAATGCACTAGGAAGACTGGAGTTACAGGACTTGTGTTATTTATATTTTTAAAGGCTTATCATAGTCATTCACATTGAACAAATATGTTTTCCTTGCTTGTAAGTAATTTCATTCCATTAATAGCAGCAAACTGCTACTACTACTTCCAGGTGAGAGTTATTTTCTTCCAACAGACAGCCCCCACCAAATAATGCAGAACCTGTGAGATACATTCATTGCCTGGAGAACGTAGCAAAATTGACAATTATGGCAAAAAAGGTAGTCCAAGCCAAAAAGCTGACTCTCTACTAAAAATCTACATTAGGAAATTTCTAAAGGTAAGTCACACACAAGCACCAAACAGGCAACACAACCACCTGCAGTAAATATGATGTTCACACCACAGCAGGTCAGTAAAGTGACACTGCAACAACCCCATTAACTCCTCTGCTCTGCATTAGCAGGGGTGCCCAAGCAATCTGTACTTTCCATGTGCATGGAAAACATGTCTTTGCTCTGCCTTGCCGTCGTCCAGCACTAACAGCACGGTCGGGCTTCTATTTGCAGTTGTTTTCCTGTGACACAATCCTGGCACATACATCAACAAAATCACAAAGGTTTCCAGCTACAAGACCCACTCCAGCAAATGAATAGTACAGGAAAAAGTCTCATGGGTGCCATAAAAAAGGCTCCAGAAGACACTGAGGCCACCAAAAACTAAAACAAATAAACCAAAAAACACCAGGAAAAAAACAGCTTAGGTGGCACTTTTAGGCAGTCAAGATACTTCACTGAAGGAATCCACTCCAAAAAGTTTTATACCAATTCTTTAAATCTTCTGGGAATTGCACATAAAGACATTTAAAGAAAATAGTGAAGAAACTCTATAACTGACCAGGAAGAAGTAGAAGAACTCTCTAAGAGGAAAACGTCTGTAAAGACACCAATGCAGACATCCCTGGCTTGGAGCCCAGAGACCTGCCTGCCTGACTGCAACGTTTCTCTATCTCCCACAGGGCAATTTCCTGTTTGCAGACTTCCCCTCACTATCTTAGGGCCAGAAAATTGTTCCACTTCAGGTGGTGTTTCAGAACTTCCAGAACAGGAGTGTCATTTACTTCACTCTGGTAACAGGGGCAAGGAGGGTGCGGGTGACTTTAAAATGCTTTGTAATATCATTTGGACAAAGCAGAAAATTCAATACCAGTTTGTTTATTTGTTTAAATACATGGACCTTGCACTCTTGATCAGAATGTGATTCTAGAGCAAATAAATTGATACACTTCCCCCCCATATTTGAATTTTGATTATTTTCTCCTTCAGAGCAACTATCTCAGTTGTTTTTCCAATGTCACCTCAAACAAAGTCTAAACTTCAGAAAAGAAGCACATGCAGGGTAGAGAGAATTATAAAGATATGAGGTACTCAGTTCTCTCTGAGGAGGTCATATCACTAGTCAGCATGGGATTCCTATTACATACTAGTCTGGATGAAGAATACCTTTTGACTTTACTCCAAGCCTCAGGCTTGTTCACCATTTAGCATTAGAAAAAGAGAAAATATTTTAAATAAAACCTTCAAAACAACCAATACATTATAGTATGGTGTGCACATACTCAAAAAAATTTCTTGAGCATTTCATCTTGCCCTATATAACAAAAGTCAGAAAAGGACAACAGAAAGTTAAGTAGCTGCATAATTCTCAGTATTTTTTTCCAACTGTACTGGTTTTGGCTGGGGTAGAGCTCATTTTTTTCATAGTAGCTGGAATGTGGCAATGTTTTGTATTTGTGCTGGAAACAGCACAGGGACGTTTTAGTTACTGCTGAGCAGCGCTTGCACAAAGCCAAGGCCTTTTCTGCTGCTCACACCACCCCTCCAGTGAGTAGGGTGGGCGTGCACAGGTTGGGAAGAGGTACAGCCAGAACATCTGACTCCTCACACACACAAGTGACCAAACGGATACCCCAAATATCTTGGCATCATACTCAGCATATAAAGATGGGAGAAGAAGGAAAAAGATGGGATGTTCGTACTGATGCCATTTGTCTTCCCAAGTCCAGTTACACGCGATGGAGCTTAGCTTTCCTAGAGGTGGCTGAACCCCTGCCTGCCCATGGGAAATGGAGAATGAACTTCTTGTTCTGCTTTACTTGCACTCACAGCTTTTGCTTTACCTATTAATCTGTCTTTAGCTCAATGTACAAGTTTTCTTGTGTTTGCCCTTCCAATTCTCTTCACCATCCCAGCAGGGAGATAGAAGGAAGAGAGGAAGCTACTGTGTGGGGCTTCATTGCCAGCTGGGGTTAAACCACAACACCAAAGAGGCACTGGGAATTGGTGGTGGTCAGGGAAAATCCAGACTACTGGCAGCATACAATGCTTCACAGCAAAGATTACAGAAAAATATATCTTGTCAGTGTTGAATTGATGACTTCAGACTTTTAAACTGAAAACCCTGACTCTTAAAGGCCCACGACTTTGGAGACTGATTGGTTTCCAGTTTTGAAGTACAGAGATTTTAGTGAACTTTCTGATAATGATTCAATACTGCACCATTATATTTTTTTTCTTTTATTCTCTTTCACTTACGGGTAGTCCAAAAACCCCTAGCAGAGCACAATTCATTACTCAATCTTTTGAGAACTCCTATAATGAAATGAAAGTATTATCAATTTCTGCTTTCTTTTAACCATCTATTTCAAGCATATATCACTGATTCCTGCCATAATCCTCTTTCATTCATTTCACTTTTCATGTGAATAAAAGAGCCAAGTGGAAGAGTATATCATTGCCAGCTCCTTGATAGTGTGATATTCACAATTTTTCTTAGAAAGGGATAGGATCTTGCAGAAGCTGATAAAAATACGACAAAATCTGAGCTTATGTAACAAGTAATTATACATTTCAACTACAGACTTAAATACTAAAAAAGAATAATCTCGACAAAAGTAACCATATCCAGAACTTCTTTATTTACACACCATGATTTAAGTCAATCTTGTATTTCTGAAAAAAAAAAAAAAATGAATCAGGCACTCTGAGATAGCTGATTAGCAATACTGTATTTTCTACTTCACTGCCTGACAGTGCTTGCTGTGTGACAGGGAGGAGAATGCTACAGGCTTTTCACAATCTTGGTAATCAAGGTTAATACAAAATTTGCATACCACCTTGCAGATGCAAGGAATGTTTCCTGAAAGAGCGCTGAGGTTAAAGTCACATATATCTCTCCCCAGAAATTAATCACTGGCTAAAAATATTACATATTTATCTCAAAGTAAGTCCTCAGGAGTTTACAGCCAGTAGTGTTCCACTTAAGATTTTTAGGTCATTATTAAGGCAATTCATAAAACAGATTCATATGTCATACTAACCTCCAAATCTTTCACCGCTTTGGAAAACACCAAGCATCTACTAAATTTTCATCACTTCACCCTGAAGATAATCACTATTTTGCAGGGAACAGTGAAACTGTCAAACTTCATCAGCTGTCAAACTTCATCAGCCTCATTGGCACTACATTTTTTAATGGAAAAAGAGAATGGGAGAATCTTGTATGTAGAGCTATGTAATTCCTTACAATTTTGAAGTACAGAGATTTTAGTGAACTTCAGTACTTCAAGTATAATATTTCTACTCTCCTTTAAGTTCAGATCATACATACAGCACAGAAACCCAGAGCACATAGAACAAAATGAAACTATTCACAAATTGTAAGATAACAAAGAAAAGCAGTGTTAAAGACAATATTGAAAATTTTAAACAAAGGGAAAGGGAAGGAATAAACTGCTGGCCTTTCTTTTTTCAGAATACAAACTCTTTAATGTCAAAATTCTGTGAATTCAGTTTTTCTCCAGGACTAATAATGAGCAACAGAAGCAATTGCTCAGGTTCTACAGTTCCTGTAAAAACCAAGGCACCCAAAGTCATTTCTTCTACACCCCCCTGGAATGGATTTCTAGATGTTTTGTGGAGTCAGAGTCAGAGCCATCTCTCCTTGCAATGGTGAAGTACAGCTTAGATCACTGACTTAGAAATGTCTGACACATTTTACCTGATTAACAATAATTTATGCTATTTTTAATTGTGAAGATTCTTTGATACTCATTCATCAGCTTGGCCCTTTCTAATGCAGCAGACCCCAGAATAAATGAGGTCTCATCAAAATAGGCTAATAAAAGTCAAATCCATCAAGCTAGGAAAGCTATTATGTACATTTCCTTAAGGTAATTTTAAAGTTCTTAAATCAAAAAACAAAAAAACTCCCAAAAAAACTGTGGTGGGCAGGAGGAGAAAACACAACTGGTGGGGAGCAGGCCAAGAGCATATATCATTATTTACCTGCCTTCCCACCGCAATCATTCCCTTATCCCTCAGGAAGTTCCAGTGCTCATAAACGAGCTAACTCTGCATGGAAAAAAAGCACGTTGTGGCTGGTCTGCAGAACATCCCCTACTGAAACAATGCCACAGACCTGAACTGACAGTCAAAGCCTGCTTGTCATCTCTAAGAAAAAAAGGAAGGGTTTCCACGACACCTCCAATACTTATGTTGTTACTGAAAACCTAGATGCTGGCACTTCAGCTGTGACGAGACTTGTTTGGGCAGCGCTCACTTTCACTCCCTACACTATGATTTCCCAGTTTGAATGCTAGAACAAGTCAGTATTTGTACAAGTCCTTTGGCAGCTGTGAGTACTTTGTGATCTGCAGAACTGAATTATTAAAATGGTTCTGGAAATCACTCTGTTGGAAATTACACGTTTTTTTTGTCCTCACCAAATCAACAAGTATCTTGGAAGAAATGAGACAGAAATGTGACAGATATGCTTGCACACATACATGTTTATCCTAGCAGTTAAAAAAGCTGGTGTTTTGTTTGTACTAGCAAAGCTTGGAAAAGCAACAAGAAAGTTCATTATTTTAAAAAGTCTTTCTCTAATTCTTCAATTAACTGTAGAAAGGAGAAGTCTTCTGATTAAGTGCTGCCGAGCAAGTAATAGTCAGGAGAACACTATGGGGTTTAGAAAGTGTTTCTGATGAGAAAGCAACATCATTCCTCTTTGGAGATATTTTCAAACATTAGAGATAGTGGTAAGTAGTAAGGCTGTTAAAAGTGCTTTCATCTGGTGAAATCTATGAAGGAAAGAAGGAAGACAAAGGAAAAAAATTGTATAAGCCATGTCATTGTGCAGTAATGAAACAAAATAGTTTATTGACAGTCACCTTAAATTCTTAGAAGCCACAAAGCATTCTCAATGGAGTTATTCCTCAAAAAGAGTGCTAAAGAATGATGTACCTACACAAGGAGCATTTCAGTGACTTATACTACCAGCAAACACAAGCTGTTCCAAGTTTAAGAAAAGAGAAAAAGCTCTCAGTTCATAAACTATTACTTTAGATTTCTTTTATTATACAGCCAACCCATCTTTTACTAACACATTTTAAGAAACAATTTTTATGTCTCTGCTAGAATGAAATACCAACCATCCCTCCAAAAAGTTCTAATTCATACTTTATTTCTGAGAATCCTTAGAAACTTGCAGAATTTAAAAGGCTAATTTTAAGTTTCAATTTTAAAAAGTCTAAAATATTATGCTACCACAAGTGAGATTGAAAGGAAATGGTAAGGGGAAAAGAGCCAAGAGAAATGGGTGTAGGAGTGGTAGTGGCAGACAAAGTCAGCTCTTATTTCTACAGCCAGACAAAAACTTACACAAAATATGACCAAACTGGTTTAAATAACCACAGAATAAAAAAATAAATTTTATTTAGGAATCCAGAAAAAAGTTAGCACACATCCATTTGGGGGCTGGGGAAGGCTGGGCATCCACAACAGCTATTTCTGTCAGGCACATTCATGTGTCTAAGGCCTGCAATGGGACCAACCTCCATTCACTTTTTTCAGTCTGGTTTACCCACCAGACCAAAAAGGCTCCTAATTCTTGAACTGGAAGAGGATTCCCCTTCACATAAGTAAGGGTTTTGCAGAACTCTATCATATTCCTCTGAACTGGGTCTTTTCCCAGTGCCTACTTCAGCGCTGCCTCTCCCACACAGTTCCAGCCTACTCTCCTTTGCCCCTGACCTCCACCTCAAGCTGAGATTTCCACCAGACAATTTTCACTGTCTTGCAACTGAATATCCAAGACTTATACAATTGTAACATTAACTGGTTGGCTGCTTATCCGTGTTGCTCAAATTTTTCAGATAAAGCACTTTCCACATTACATTCTTACCTAAGTAGTCAAAAAACTTGCATTAGCTCCAAGTTTTATTTAAATAGTATGTCTTTGGTATTATTACCAGTAATTTTCTGTATTCCAAAATATTTTAAATAAAGACCTAAGAAAATATCAGTCCTTTGGAATGTTGCTGATTATTTTTATTTTCAGATTTTTGTACTTTCTTGAAATTTCAAAGGTATATTTAATTCATTAAAAAAAGGACATTGACCTTAAAAATAGGAAGATGGAGCTTGGGAGGCTGAGTTTCTTCTAAAGATAGCTTATAATTCAGTTCTATGCAGTTCACATAGGTATTTTCCTTTTCACTTGTGGTTTTCCTTCCTTAGTTCTATCAAATTACTAACTCATATCTAACCCCCTGTCTTCCCAAATTTTTCTGCATGCAGCTTGTTTAGGGCATCACATGTCTACAAGTTCAGAATCGTGATCTGACATCCAAAAAGGCAACAAATTCTCATATTTCACATGAAGTCTGTTTCCTACCTTATGTGGCATATGGCCCAACAGTACACATCATTCATTACTCAATCTTCAGTCTCCCATCCTCCTGTTATACTTCGATTACAGTTTCAAGACCTTTTAAGATCATAAAGGAAAGTAATTTTCCAAGATCTTTGAGCAATTTAAACTTTTGCAAATCCTATAAATCATGAGTATTATAATAAAGAAAAAATTAATTATCCAAATCAGGATTCACAGTTCTGTAAGAAATTTTTTTTGCTTTCCAGAGTTTCCCTGCAGTATTTCTTAACTGATAAAGACCTTCTGCTCAGTGCAGTTCAGTATTTTTACTTTGGGAGCTATACTTCCAGGTGCAACATCACTGCTATTAAGCCAGTATCCCAGCCAGCACATTTGCTGAACTAAAGAGCACCCCTACTGTATAGTGAATTTTTAAAGAACCATAAAGAAACCAAGTAATTAGTGTTTTACAAGTTTGAACTTTATGGTTCCAAGTCACAAGTTTATTTACCAGTTTCTGATATAAACATCAGATACCTAATATAAAACCAAAACTGAAAACTCCATAGTTCACATTAGAAAGTGGATCTCATATGTGAGTGAGAACAGATGTGATCCTGTGGAAGCAAAACAAATTTGCTGAGGGTGAGGAGGAGACCATACAAAAATAGCAAACAGGGACTTTCTGGAGACAGTGTTAAAAAAAAAATAATCAAACAAGCCACAAAAAACAAAATCAAACTAAAAAGGGATGACATAGGTAGCAAGGGAAGTAGAAAAATGGCTGTGACAGAGGCAGAAAGGAAGAGACAGCTCTCAGCAGTTAGGTAATCCCTACTGTGCAAAGCAGGAGAGAACTTGGGGAAATGAACAGAAGCGTTAGACAAAAAAAAAGCATCTAGACAGGAATAATAATCTCAACTAAAATAAATTAATTACAGTAATAGTCAATAAAGAATACAATGAGACAAAACTCCCAGTCAGTTACAAAAAAAATCCCCTTTTTTTTTTTCCTTTGCTACTTTGAAGCAAACTTGAGGCAGGTCAAAGGTGGTATATTTCCAACAGAGTGATAAAAAAAAATTCCAGAAGTAACAAGTACCAAAATCAAATCAACCTTGATCCCAAGGGATTGTCTAATCAAACCCTTTTCTTTGAGAGATCATCTGCGTGTTAAACAAGCAGAACAGTGGTTGCAGATGCCTTGCTAGCAGGAGACAGGAAACAGATTGTATCATTACAGGACTTCTGGAACTCCCCAAGTACAAAACATGACAACTGAAGAATTACAGACCCTAGGCTTGGAGAAACCCCCAGGAACAGCCCTAACATGGAATTTATATTAGAATTCCTTGTCATAGATACTGTAAACACTAGAAGCTTAAATCCTTAATTCAAACAAACAAACAAAAAAACCACAAAAAACACCAAAACAAACAAACAGCCCCAAAACACAAACCCACCTACCAGGAATACAGAAAGGCATCACTTAGGTTCTTAAGTTCAATGGTTTTGAACCACATATATGCTCAAGGCTGAAAGTGTATTCCAGGAGAGCTACAACCATGAGTTTGTACTGTTCATGAACTGTTATACAGCTTCCACTGCTACCTGCCAGCAGAGACAGGGTAAAAAACTAGATAAAAAATTTATCCAGTAAATATGTCATAATAAACTAAGTTTTTATATTTTTTAAAATAATAAACTATGTTTTTATGTTTTAGTTTATTATAACAAAATATGTATTATGTTTTGTCAGAAAAAAAATAATAATTGCCCAGCAGAGAACAGTTAAAGAAAGTTAAGGAAACGGATTATTTGAACAATGTATTCCTTTGAGTAAAAGGCAGTGTTAAAACCATCCAAAAATGCATAAACTGAATAAAGTCGAGTGAAATACAAAATCACTGCTCTGGTTTTGAACAGGAAACAGTAATGTTTCAACTGAGCACAGCAGAGTACAGACAAGTTGTTTAGAAGCTAATTAGCCAGGGTGCAACACTCTGGTATTCCAACTTACTTGGCCATGCTGCTAAGCTCCGAGTCACCACACTGAGGCTTGCTTAGAATGCAACTTGTACTATTCAGCCCCTGTTAATCTCTACCCTCCTCCCTCACCTAAAAGTGAAGGAAATGGCAGTGAAGTTGACCTGATTGTTAACAAAGTACATGCAAACAATTGTGCTCAGCTACGATCTTTAGCAGAGACCATGCCTGTACAGGCAGGGATCCGATTTCCAGGTTAGTAAAGAACCACTTCCATCTTGTTATAGAAATCAGTGCTTATTTTCCTCATGCTAAACTCATTGACCAACAGGTAGATAAAAGTGCCAAAATCACAGGCTACAACTGTACAGTATGGAACTCATATGAGAAAAATGAAAATATTTCCATTCCAATGCACAACTCAAATGAAAACTAAGGGGGAAAAAGCCCAAACTGAAAAAAAACCAAGTAAACAAAAATCTACCAAGAGCAATGTTTAACCGGAACCCTGAGAGCTGAAAGAACCAAAATCACAAAAATTCCAACCCTGTTTGTGCAAACAAGCAGTTTTGCATAGAGAGCATGCAGATTTCCCCTCCTGTTCATAAAACCGATTGTGCAAGTTGGCCACAAATCACAGCAGGTTGCATTAGCAGTCCTCCACTTCTACTCCAGGCTTATGTTTAATTTAAACACAAACTGGGTTACACATGATTTCAATATTCTGTTGGACGACCAAGCAAGGGAAAGAATGAATTTAAGCAGAATCAATGGAGAGATAATGTGAAGGTTATAATGTAAGTGAAAAATGGCCACGTTGCTAAGATAAGGCTCCAACCACCAATCTCATTGTCAAGCCTGGCCATCTGTCAGCAGAAACTTGATTTACTGCATATAATGCTGCTATACTTGATCACTACTGTTCTGTTATAAAAGACTCCTGAGGTTTGTTTAAGGACACCGAATGGTACTTTCTAGCAACATAAAAAGGGTTAATAAAGCACCTCCTCAAAAGCCAAGCTTTTTGAAACCAGGCTTCAAATCAAATTTTATGCAGTTTCAATGTCACTGGTAGATGAAATTTCTTTATAAATAAAAACATTAAAACCATGGAAACAAAACCAAAAAACCCCCTATAAAATGATAGTAAATGACGTAATTTTCACAGTATATGTAAGGCTGCTTGCACTGAAGTTTGTTTAAGGATGTTATTTTGATGGTGGGGAATTGCAACAAACTTTAGATAAGAGCACTTTTAAGGTACAGTCCTACAATACCCCTATTCAGCAAAACCATTAATAAAGCAGCCACTTTTCTTTGTTTGATAACTACTCTGGATATCCAGACTGTTTGTAAGAGCACTAATGACGAATATTTAGATAGGGGCCTGTAAGCACATTTATACCTCATGGTGTAACAATTCAGGTGAGCACATGTAATCCAACTCTTCCCACTCCTACACACCAGAACAAAAATGCCCATGTATGAGATTCATCCTTCTCACCAAATACCCACTGAGTAAAACAGCTGCAGGTGCTTTCTCAAGTTGGTCAAACAAATCAAGTAACAGCATCTAGTAATAACAAAACAATTTTTCCCTCCAAACAACAGGCCTACACTGCAGGTGGTTTTGCCCCGTAGCAAGCAAACAGGAAAAAAAAACACATCCTGAACAGCTGCTCATTAGGTGAGCACCATTCTGCCTGCACAGCAAATGAAGCAAATGTCATGTGGAAAAAAGCACAGTTTACGGTCATGTAATTAGACACGGTATCACAGGCATACACAAAAGAGGAGGGAAGACAAGTACAAATTATAGTTGCACAGGCAATTTATTTCTGGGAGTTTAAAATTTTTGATGTTCCTGCACTTTAACCTTACCATTTCTTTTAACAAGGCCTTTTCCCAGCTATTCTTTTTCCTATTATACAATAACGGATAACTTTGGACAATCACCTGCTGGAAAAAATATCCATTCCCATACAATTATTTATACTGAATGGAACACTTCACTTGAGGACACTAAGAGAATACTCCGTCAGAACAGATCAAAACAACACAAAGTGTATAGGACCTTGCAGTAAATATTATAAAGTGTGACTTTATTGCAAATTTACCTGATACTCATTGGGCCAGAAAGTGCTGACAGCCAACTCTGCTCGAAGCCAGTCTTTGCCAGTGGAACCAGTGACATTCCAAATGGGATTAGCCAGTGGTCCTTTGTTCACCCTAACCAGGATGTTCAAAGTGCCTGGGTTTCCTCCATTCTTGCTGTACAGAAGGTAGCTGAAATCGATGCAGTGAGTATCATTTTCTTTCATTGTTGGAAGCTGAAGTCGAGTCTTTTCTCCAGGGTCATGGTCTGATGAAATCACTATCATGTATGATCCTAAGAAAGGGAGAAATAGGAAAGGGGGGGGAAAAAATAGTCAAGAAAAAGATAAATACTAAGAAACGGATTGTTTACTGTGAAAAATGATGAAATGCATAGGTTTTCTTATCCCAGAAACCTCAAAATTCAAGTGGTCTTAAATTCAGCAAGCTATAAAACAGCTAGGCACATGGCTGAAGCAGTACATACAGAAGACATCACATATCTCTGAGGACCTTTCTAGATGCCTCCACCTGCAAACTTTTCTCACTCTTGTTTTAGGATCAAATAAGATCACTGATAGGAAAAAAATAACAAAAGAAGTAAAGGATCATCATTATTCTGAGGTCACTGAGGCAAAATTCTCTCAACTTGCTCAGCAGATTTTCTGAAAACAAAAAATATGGTCCACATTCCTCAATGCAGCTTTATCACACCCTTTAATAACCAAAAAAGAGAGGCAGACTTGAATTTGAGTTATATTGGCAATGGAAATAGCTGACTGAGGGCACCAAGCCAAATCTCTTTGCAAAACTTTCGTTCGCTGCTCCATTTGTCAATGGATTTAAGGAGATAACAGAAGTTTCTACAGCTAGAAACAAGAGTGTCCATCTTGTAAATGTGTATTACAAATATACTTAAGACAAAACAGGCTGTGACTGTCTAGCTATGAACACAGAAAGTGGAAATCATATGTTTCAACATGCTATACAGGCAGTAATAATGAATCAGTCTGTCCTGCAGATTAGATGGTAAAGACAGGCTGCCATCTAACCTAGCCCAGAGCTGATCCATTTCTTCAAGTGTGACAGCTCCAGACCAGGTCTTACCTAGTGAGTGAACCCACAGAAGAAAGCTTGCTAGACAGGGTATGCCAGGCTGAACTTTCCAATTAAGTGAGAAAATCCAACTCAATACATGATCTGAATCATTACTACAGAAAAGTTTCCTAACCTTAATTTTCCTATCCATCTGCTTATTGATTCCAGAATCTTCCTGTTAACAAATTTTCCTTTTACTTTCTGTCCTAAAGGGCATCACAATAAAGAGCCTTTTCTTGTGATGAAAGTTCAGGATAAATCCATCAAAAATCATAAAAAAATTTAACCTAAACAAAAAAAAAACAAAAAAAAAAACACAAACAAACAAAAAAAAACAACAAAACAAAAAAAACAGGATTTGTGAACATTTGCCCAAATGAGTAGTCTCACAGAAGTCTTAGGAGTAGGTATGTGAATACTGGTGAAAAATCTTTTATGAAGTACGCTCATATAAATTATTATCATTGTGTGTGTCAAAGTTTATCCTTTGATTTTTAGACAATAAGAAACTATCATATTCTAGTATGTCCTAAACAGTATTAGGCATTCTGAAAGTTATTCACAAGCTGTTGCTCAGAAAAGATGAAAATTTGTGTACATGGATTAAATCATCTGTGTGAGATGCTAATTTACTAGCCTGTTAAGAGAGTTTGTGCTAAAAACTTAAGAAATAAAAAGAGAAAGAAATGCTATAGAATGAATGCTGTTCTTATTAAAGCACAGTGCATTTTGAAATCTATATTTTTAGTAGTCATCTTTAAAAGGGAATTTAAAGAAAACTACTATAATGTAACATAAGCAACCAGTTCATATTTAGAATTATATTCAGAATCCATTACTTATTTTTCTACTGATGAATTTGGTAAAGTAGCAATTCCTGGTAATTTCTTCATCATTAATAGCCATTTATAAAAATACAAAAGAAATCTTATTATACTCTTTAGGTTTGCTGTTACTTTAAGTCTTTAAAGATTATAGTCTAGCATCAGTTGATGACTGCCTGAGAAAGTGTTTGCAAATGACATCCACTGGTGTGCAATTTTTATGCCCCTTGACTCTAGAATAAACTTACTAATATGCTTGTATGTAATTGCTATTTTAGTAATACATATGTTTTTAAAAGCACCTGATCATCAGGCTAGAGAAAAAGATTTTCAAAAGTTTTGTTATGGCATGTAGCAGGGAAAGGCTGTACATCAGGAATTTGGATTTTTTTCCTTTCACATAAGAGATGAAAAACTGAAAATGTTCAGCAAAAAATTACAGACTGCTTCCCACCAATTGTTAGCACCAATTGTCCATGGCCATCTAAATTGCCTTTGTTACTTGTATCTTGCAAATATTTTTAGGCAATACACAAAAAGCAACTCAGCCTTTCCTACAAGAAAAAAAGAATTACTTCTAATATGTTTAAAGTTAAGATACAGAAGATAAACCCTCCAACATTTTCTGAAGGTGAATTTTGGCTGGGAGAAGGAAGTAACAGAATATAACAATCAACTTCTGCAGATTTTTTTTAAATGTTTCTTTTAACTTCTCTCAGCATAAAACCACTGGAAGGAAAAGAAAATCAAACTCAAATTACAACAAATAAACTAGAAGTATTTAAAGGTCTTGTTTCTATAGTAAGGGAATCTGCTATGGCCTTTGGAAGCTTCAATATATATATTTAATGTATCAACATATTTTATAGTACTCCACTTTCTCAACCTCATTTTTCGACATTTAAAATACTTAATAGTGAATTTGCATACATTTACCTACATGTTAATCCTACAGCACTTCATTAAATGCTCCAGACAGCATTCATAGACCATTTATCAAGAAGCCAAAGCATCTGTTCACCATCTTGGAAACCACTTCCCTTTCCCTCTTTTTTTAAACTTAAGCAGCTGAATTCCACAATTGTACAGAACCCCGCTCCCTCCTCAGTCACCTACCTACTCCAAGAAAGTCAGAAGCCAATACCAGAGTAAACTATACAGCACAATTATATCTTCGGAACACATACAAAATACTTTCTGACACCTTTCATGAGAAAGTCATTCTTTACTTGTAAAGAAATACAATACAATTAAACAAGTTAGGAGTTTTCCCCTATTTATATATGTTTGCAATATCTTAACATTAGTTATTAATAATTATATTATTGCAAAATCTTCTTACTATCTTAAGATATTATTGGACTTGGCAGAAATGCGAAGTATAAACAAGGGAACTGCTCACAATCTCTTTAATTCCAAAGATTATCTTACTGAGATTTTCAGTGAGACATTAGAGCAAGCATTACAGCTAAGTGTTCCCAGTGACGCTCCTGGCTGGAGCAGGGACACAGGGTGAGGAAGGAGGAGTTGCAGACACCAAGTGCAATGAATGGACTACAGACCCCAGTTACCATCCCCCTGTGCTGGGATGGAAAGTTGGTTAATTTCTTTCTCAAGATGAATCTGTTTTGTCTGTAACCGGTGATTCACAAAATAAGTGATCTCCTTCTCTTTGTCTCAACCCATGAGCTTGCCCACACTATTTCCCCCCTTGTACTGCTGAGAAAGAAACTGAAAAAAAGGCAGGGTGAGGGTCTGGCCAAGGTCAACACACCCCAGTTGCCAGAAAGGTAAAAAGCAGCAGTTAAACACTAGTACTATGTGTTTTATTAAATCCTAGTTGAGTCAGGCTCTGACTAAGTCTGACCTAACAAGGTCAGGCACAAGCAGATGTAAAACACTGTATACATCTACTTCCCTTGAAAACAAGGAAGAAAAAGCACACTAACCCGCTTTCTGTTTCTACTAAGATTTTACAAGAAGAAGGTCAATTGCAAGTGAGTTACTCCATTAAATCCCAAAATTGTAAAAAAGAAAAAAAAAATTTAAAAAGCCAAATCAACATATTTGGGGCAATGGAGAAAGAAAAATTTTGCATGAAAGAGCAGAAGTTCATTTTTTTCTTCTTACAAGACATAAAGGGCAAATTTTGTCTTTGGATGATGCTGCAAAGAAATGAAAGAAGAAAAGCATCCAAAGTCATATTTGTGTCTGGAAAAAATCCATTACTCTTACATATTCCTTTCACTCCCTATTTTTCGATGCTCCAACACAATGTCTTTAGTTACTCTAGCACTTAGTGCATTTACAAAATGCACACAACACATCAGTAACATTTTTCTTGAAATTTTTTCTTGTAGTTTGACAGTAATGCTGTTTCATCCTTCTTTCAGTAATTCCCAGAAGAATCTTCTCCATTCTAGTGAATTTACAAACTTTAAACTTCATAAATACATTCTCTTTCCCTCCAGAAGCTTAAGTGTTAATTTTTCCTACTTGAATGTAGTTTAGAGTTCTCCAAACCAAACCCCATCCTCTCAATTTAGCTTTTCTTCTCTGAAGTACCTTCTATCTGTTTGCCGGTTAATAGCTTCTAATGCTGTTCCTGATGTAAAAGGTCAATCCAATTCTCTCCTACACAAAACAGAAACATCAGACTATGAAACAGCTAAATGGCACTGCCTCCTAAGCTCTGACCAAGTTCATACAAACAGTTCAGCTTTAAAATCAGTCTTTCAGGAAGATTTTGATGCCTACTTGGCAGTTAATTCATGAGCTTGCTAAAAGGTATCTACACTGCTAAAAGCCACGGAATAAGAGATACTAGACTTCCTCTGAGCTGTGTTATTAAACATAGCTGTATATACCTCATATTTTTCACTGCCTTATTTATTTTGATATGGATTAAACTCGGTGCCCTAGTTCAGTGACAAGGACAGATCACTTCAAAATAAATGAACTCGTCAACTAATTAATTGTGAAAAGTCTTATCCAAGTATTATCCCCTACTGAAAATCAAACTCTTTTATCACCTAGTGGTTACTCAAAGCTAAAAAATCATGCTAAGATTAAAAAAAAAAACCAAAAAACAAACAAAACAAAAAACCTTATATAAAATAAAATTTGCCCACTGTAAAGTATCAATGTGACAGAGCGGTTTCACAACCAAATTATTTTCTCTCACTTCCATGCTTCCTGAAAAATGGGTTTGCGTTTGAAGTGTGAAACTTGTAATTTTCAGCAGGCAGGTCTTCAGCTCCTGCAAATCCTCTTTCCTCCAAAGAAGAACTAACCATCAAACCATCTCCATTTTGGGGCCATACTATGGTAATTTCTCTGCCCATGAATGACAATATCAATTACAGTAGGTGGAGCTTCCAGGCACTTACCCTAAAGCTCGAGACTATGTGACCTTTTTACCTCTTAATAATGACTGCATAACATAGTCCTCAATCACATTTTGGGCAACATTTATAAGAGACTGCAGGCAAAGAACAGGCACTGAAATAGAGAAACAGGTTTGCAACTGGAAGTAGACTGCAAAGAAAAGTTCAGAAACATCAACGTTAATTTACAGAAAACTTATATTACACATGCATGGTGTTTATGCCTATTTTGCTCTTCAGATGATGTCTTCCCTGTGACAGTTTGAGAGAGCCCTTTACTTGTCTTTCTATAATTTGCAAGAAGGGAAAAAAAAGCTAATGATAAAAAGTCAAAAGCACTTAAATTTTTCTTCTTGCAGGAAGGATATTCTTTTCAAAAGAAAAAAGCCAAAGCCTATGAATACATTAAATATACTCCAGGTAAACATCCATGTGCTTGAGTTTAATAAAACCTCAAACCATTATAGCCTTTTCATCTTTTTTTGCCCTTCTTTATCCAACATATAGTAAAGGTCTGCAAGCCTAGAACATAAAAACAATAGGGAAAAAAAACCCCAAAGAAATAATGAAGAAAAACTAGAGACATGGTTAGTGTTTTTAATTTTGGTGCCTTGCACCATCAGTTAAGGATACTCCTTAAGGAGTGTGTCTAGAGAAAAATGCTACTGTAACATACAATCTTACTTAAGATACATTACTTGATACACACTTAAAATATTCAATATAGTTATATGCTTTCATTACCTGTTAACTAATGAAAGCTATTACCTACTTTCATTCTAAAAAAATCAAAAATAATGAATGTTATTAGTGTAAACAATATAAGATTTCTCAAAAATTTCTTTAGACGGCTACAATTCAGAGGTATCTTTCCACATACTTCACTGGTTTACAGTACCATTCCCTATACAAGACTCAAATTGTTGAAGGGTTGTTTCAGGTTCTTTACAGATTGTTAAAGCGAAAGAGGGGGTGAATCAGGATCATGAACTTCAATTTCATTGCCTAGCTCATTCCAAGGCACCACAACTCAAATGCAAGTCAAGATAAGACTCTGAATTTACTACAGAGATTAAAAATAACAACAAAAATACACAATACAGACAGGGGAAATTTTCCTGGAGAATGAAAATCTTCTTGGGGGAGGTTTCCTACTTCCAGTAGAAAATGAGAATTATTAAAAGAACCAAACCAAAGGAGGTTATTAAGCTACACTGTATAAATAAAAGCAGAGCACTTACTCAATTTGAACAGAAACTTAGTCTCATAGACTGCAAGAGCTCATCAATTCATCAATTTCACACTGGCATTGCAATTTCACAGGAGGAGAAAAGGTGTCCTGCCCTCCAGGCTGTACTGTTGATGCAAAAAGCCCTGCTCTACAGCAAGGTCATGCAACTGGGATTCCCCCATTAACCACACCCACAGAGGTCAATCAACAGGGACACAGGCTGACAACACTGATCCAGACAAGGCAAATAAAAACAGCATCAAATCAGCCAAAGAATTAATGTCATGGGCAGTATAACACTGCACCAGTATTTACAACTATGATACTACTGGCTTGATACTAATATCACTCATGATTCGTTCAATTCCATGAGAACAAAAAAATGTTTGCAAATAAAAGGGAAAATGAGAAATGAAAAAAAAAAAAATCTTATGTTTCAAAGGCATTTACAACAAAGCTCATGATGAACTTTTGCCTAAAAATTGTTCCTTGGGCTGGATGTCACTACAAAAGTTTTGTTCTCCATACTAACATTTTAGAGATGAATAAATATGAAAAATATGTGCTCTGGAACAGTTGGAATTCATAGTTTTCTCATAAATAACACCAAAATCTTGTCAACCTTTTTTGTACTGATGCAGCAAAAGTAGACCATGATGACATAACAGTTTCTGAGGTATGGTAATTTTCTCCCTCTTTTTTCACATGATGGACATTTAGGTAATACATAGACTTCAGGAATTTCAAAACGTGAGACAGAAAAATTTCAGCAATTGAAATTTGCAGTGCAAGCTTGTAATGTCTGTACAAGAAGAGCATTTATCTTGCATTGTGCTCCTTTGAATTGCCTCTTCCAACAAAGCATTCAGAAAATGACATTTGATACGGTGCGTCAAGCAAGCTTATGAAAGGACAGTGAACAGTGAGCTGCATTTCAGTAACCAAAAGGTACATGGAATAGTTTCATATTTATTTAGGGATTAAGTGAGGTACTCTGTCATTAATTATTTGAACACCAGAGTCCATGAAAGGATGGATAAGATGAAAGTAACAACAGCTCTGAACTGTCTGAATTTGTGCTGCAAACCCATAAAAACCCCACGGATGGTGGCTTAGTGACTCCAGGATGCTTCTGTCACCCAGGGATCAATCTGGCTGCCCAAAGAGCAGCAACCCCACGGATGGTGGCTTAGTGACTCCAGGATGCTTCTGTCACCCAGGGATCAATCTGGCTGCCCAAAGAGCAGCATATATTGGCCAGCTTTCTGTCTCAAAGAAAATGTCTTTTCTAAGCAAAAATTCCAAGAAACTCCCAACTCTAGATTAATATCAACTTGGGATGAAGCTATCCACTTGCGATATCAAATAACTGGGTACCATTTGTGCCTGCACTGCCTAAAGCCAGTCAGATGTTTTAATCTGAAGCTGTTCCCAGAGCAGCAGCTAAAGTTGCCAAACTCCAAGGCAGTCCTGCACCTCCTGGGAAAATTTCAGTCCCATGAAGACATCAACACCTAAAAACACTTGCAAAATCTTCCCTGCATGAAAAACAGGTGCAGAAAAGAGCTTAAATCCATTTTGCTTCACCATTCCTGTTGGCAGCTCTGATATTACTTGACTGGATAAGGTGAGCAGTAATGCACAGACACCTCCCTCTGTGTTAGCATTGTTCCACCCATTTTTGTGACAGACCAGCCAGGATGAAAGGCCAGTGTTGGCCATTCTGTATCCACCTACAGGTCTAGGATGCCACTCTATCACCACCACTGCTGAACATTCAGCATTTAGACGTTTCTCTGATAAAAGAGACATACTTTACTAAGGATATTTCAAGAGATGGGGATCAAATTATCTATTTCTGTGGAGTATTTTTTATTTGGAAAGAAATTAAAGTGAAATATGAAAATATTTGGAGTATTCTAGGGCAGACAGTCTTATTAGAAATGTCAGTGCTAAGCACTTGCTAAAGTCTTTGGTGAGCTGCCTTGTTCACAAAAACAAGTTCACAGACAATTCACAAATGTCAGCCAAGGTAACCTGAAATCTCACAGCCACCGAAATTCACAGGACCTTTACTCCTACCCCATGGCCTCCTCCATCTATGCTCATCAGACCCTTGCAAAGCAACACACAAATCTCATAATAAAAGACCTTGATTTCCTATACCTTCCTCTTGAGAGAGGCAAGGAGAGAAAAGTTTGATTTCTTCCTAGGTGAGGGAAATGAACTGACTTCAGTTGGAAAAGTCCAACAAGAATCAGAGCCACATCAAGAGAGGAAATTGAAGACAATTGGGATTTTCCCCATTAAAAAACATAGCTATAAATAACTTCTTTCAATTATCTTGAAAGTATTTAGAGAAAGGCAGATCAGAATGTATCTTTAAATCTATTAATTTTATTGCTAGCTAAAAAAATACTCAGCAAACACTTTTTTCCCCTCCTAAGTGCTAAATGGCATTTAGATTTTAACTGAATGGGAAAAAATATAATTTTTGAATGTAATGTGCATTCATACTCAGAGTGTCTTTAACACAGTAGTCATTGTTCCAAAGCAACAATATTAAAAGTGCATTGAGAAGATATTTATTCTTATCAGCTTAAAACACTGAAACTGAAAACAGAAACAAAACTGGTCATTCCCTGGATCAGCATGTGACAAGAGAAAATAAGAATTAACAATCTGCTGTGAATACTACTCCCAAGCATCATCAACAATTAAACAAAGGCTCATAACCATATGTGACAGCAGATTACAACTGCCATGACAGACCTTTCAGAAGAGGAAATTAAATGTTCTATATTTTTTATAGTAGTCTTAGAATTTATTTGAAGCATGGGAGGTTCATAAAATATTTTCACTGGGTTTTTTAGATTTTTTTTGGTATCAGGAAGAACATCTATTCCTTTCTTTTCAATCACTTTTTTGGCATCAAATAGTAATGTTTCCTGTTATGAAATCAACTTTTCTCAGAATATTGCTTTATGCAACTGAAGAATCTTTGTTATTTCTAGGCTTTGCCGCTTTTACAAGTATAGGACCTGCACTTAAGGAGTTGTATATTCCTTGACTAAATGCAAAACATGAGTCAAGAACCAACTGCTGGGAAGGATTACAACTGACAGGAGTTTTGAAAAGTAATATAAAACAATATTTAAATAGTGGAAATAATATTCAGCCTATGCATTCAGAAGACAGATTCAATAGCAACTTGTTTGCTGTTCTTCAAAACATCATCTGACCTCCCCTCTGAGGTACATACTTCACTTTGTAGTGACTCACACTTCAGTTGAGTATAACCCTAAGTCAAACCTTTGTCAATACAACAGAAGTACTATCTAGTGAACCCAAGTACTTGCTTAAGGAAAAAAAAAAAAGCCAGAAACCTTAAAGTTTATTAAGTTCCAAGGAAGTCTTCCATCTGTCTTCCAGACCATCAACACATGATTATGCATATTTGTAAAATAAAAACTTGAGCAATTTAACAACTGTGGTACATTGACACTGAATGCACCATAAAGAGCTGAATATTACATAGATGGAAAGGAAAAGACCAAAAAAAGGATCATATACAGACAGCTACTTCTGAAATTATTTTGATTTTCCAGTTACTGATGGTAATGTTGATCTTGCAATTGCAAACAGTCCTGCAATGCGTATCTCTATGATAATTATAATAAATAATTTAACAACACCTAAAGAGAACAGTCAAAATCCATGAATCATACATATGCAAAAAATGCACTGAGGAATACACTACCTAAGAGTATGGGGATTCATACACCACTATATTAATTACCACAGAAACTAGATTAAAAACCCTAAATAAACATTGTGCACCAGAAAGAATTCATATGGACAATAAAAAATGACAAAAATGGACAAAAACCTCAAGCCAGAACATGTTTAAAACATTTGTCTTGATACCTAGGAAGGCTTACAAAAGACATTAAAACCTTAAGTTCAGAAATTAGAATTTGTTGCTCTTCTAGATGCTGAGGCTTGCAGTTAAAACAAAGACATGAGGTTTATGGTGTGTGACAGCTCTCGTCGTGCTTCACAACTTGCTAACAGCCCTCTGTTCCACAGTCATCAACTACTCTTCTCTCCCAAACACTTCAACTGATTAGCGTCATGACATTACACCCAGAGTAAAGGCTATGACCTGCATGTAGCTGGATGTCTGCTGCACCTCCATCAGCCATGATGGAGCCTAGGATGCCTGAGAGGTCTCTGTATTTTCCATCCAAATTAGTTGTTTTGAAACAAATGGATAAATACGTTCTCCTTATAGTACCTTTGCCTCTCAAGTTAGATTAGCAGCTCAAGTGGTTTTACACTCTAGTACACACCATCTTTCTTCTACAGGAAAATACTCCTGAAATGGATGGAAACAATCCTACGTATTATATAAAAACCACTCATGCTAGCATATTAACATTTTTTATAGTGTTTTGAAAGAAATAATTTGTCTCAGTGTCCAGCAACAGGAGATCTGCAAGGAGAAAGACTGCACATAAACTAGGACTGCTGTTTCAGAGAAAACTTGGAAGTTCAACAATTATGAATGGGGCTTGGTCATCTTTCTTGTTGTTTGGGGGATTTTTGTTTTCATCTCAGAAAACACCTCAGTTTATAAAGATTCACATCTTTCCTCCTGACCCCACACTTTCCAATTCATAAAAATTTTAAACAGCTTTTTGCTTCCAAATAGCTAGTTCATACATCCTAATGTTATTTAATCCTCCTCTATTTTGAATACTGAAGTTCACAATGCCAACAAAATACTAAACATATTCATCCAAGCCCATAATGTATCACTGGGAACTTCACACAGTGGAGAATTTTCTTGGCACCAACTAATGTGATTAACATAAAATTCTTAAAAACACAAAACCCTGATAAATCTACCCAAATATGTATCATATGAAGGATGAGAACCTTGCCTCCATTTCAGACAACTGGTGAACTTTTAACACTAATATTCATTAGTCAAACACTGTACTTAATTATTAGAACTATTAAGACATTGGACCCATGTTCCAGAAGTAATTTACTGCAAGCATCTTCTGTGATTTATTTCCCACTTTTGTTTTCTCCAGTGAGCAGTACAGATATCAGAGTATCAAGTCATCCAAAAGCTATTTTCTTTTCTTTTTTAAACTGCAATTAAACTTTTAAATAAAAGGTTTTGCGGTTGTACTTGCTAAGGGAATGTATAACTCATCCTGAACTAGAATAATAATAAGAAGAATATAATTTCAGTCTCTGAAATTTTTCTTTTAGAATTAGAATTTGCTGAAACCATAAAAGGAAAACTTGCTAACAACTATGAATCATAATACTGCCTTCAAATGTTTTGACTATCCAAGAGATGCTACTCAGGAATCAAGTAGCATCTCAGAAAATGAAGAGAGATTAACCTTATAGTATTGTCTTCTAACACTAAACTTTAAAAAAAAAAGAAAAACTTTCTGAAGGGAATATGAAACAAATTTAGAAAATAAGCACAGCTGTTAATCATACAGCATAGTTATTAAAAAATGGTTTTTCGAAAAGAGATTGAATATTTTTTCCTCTTATGTTTTACCTATCAACCCTCCAGAGGATTAACCAGAATTTCCCTATATAGAATGGAAATGCACAGCAATTAGGGGAAAGAAAAGGAATTTTTATTCTTTCCAACTGAAATAGATAAAAATAGGCAATAGACTCTGTGTACGTTCTTTTCTAACAAACTGAAGACACAACTGTTCCTGGCATTTATGCACATAGAAACATTTCAGGACAAAAGACTGTGACAGTAGATAGCAGAACACTTCTGAATTTTGGTAAGAGACAGTTATTAAGCACTCAATCCCAGAAATCAATTAACATTTTATCTAATCATCAACCCAAATGTCTCTTACTGCAAATTAAGATTATTACTGTTTAACCTATCACCAGCCAACAAGAAGTTTAGGTTACTCCCTTCTTTGCACCAACATTTAACTTCTTGAAATTTTTATTTTCTTTTTCTGTCCTGTAAAAGAGACAATCCTAATTTTCTTCAGACTTTGCTTGGAAGAAATGCTGTTGTTTAGCCCTCTGTCACTTCTTCTGCTTTCCTCTGAGATTTCCCAGAATAGGCATTTGCCTTCCATACTCCAAAATAGATAAAAGTACCTATTCTTCTAACTGCACTAAGGAAAAAAAACCCAAAAAATACCAAAAAAAAAAACCTGATAAGATTATTTAATGTCTATTTACACAGAACATCATTTACAAACCAATTCTGACTTCCTTTTTCACAACAGCATGATAAACCTGAGCAGTTTCACCAAATCATTTCATCTTCATTATTTTTCAATTCTTCTTTATGAGTACTGCCCCAATGCATCATAATCATTTCTGAACCCTTAAATTGGCTCACAGATGGAGTAAGCTGAATAGCCTCAGCCAAAGAATATTTGTTATTCCATCATCCATGGCACTAACAAAACCATGGATGCCATCAGTGTTTTCCAAGCAGCTTTTCACCTACCATAAAGCCTTTTCAGTTTCATCAAGATGTTTCTTCCTTAAGCTTAATGAAGTAAGTGGTATCTACTGCTTCCTTTTCTTCTCCTTATATATTTAGAGAAATAAATTTGCACTTCATTAAATATGATAGAACTTCTTTCTTGGTACTCTCCAATATCTGTACCTTAGCTCACAACCACTTTAAATATACTGCCAGGAAATGGCTACAGAGCTGAAGTTCATCAGTTCTGGTGGACAGAAGATACTTCATTCCAACGCCTACTCCTAAGCTACCCAGGTCAGCAGCAAGAGCAGCTATTCCCTGGCCCACAGGAATCAGTGAGGACAGGGCACTCACAGGTAACTCCATTCAGTCCCTCCAGAATGGCCAGGCAACTTCCTTGCACCCCTGAGTCCTGTGTGTCACCTACACAGCTCTGAAACCATCCTTTCCCTTGCCCCTTCTGGGTCTTTCTTAGTTCAAAATGATGGAAATGGGAAAGGCGGGGAAAGGGGACCACGGTTCAGTGGCTTCTGTAGTACAATGACAAGGTCACTGGTGGCTACCTCAGGCAAGACTACTGGAAGAAGACATGCTGGAACACTGGTGGACAGCACAAGGCAAGAACTGGAAGACAGCATAGCACCAGAGCTGGCAGCCAAGCAGTGTCCAGACCTGAACCCCAAGGGCTTGGGCATCAAGTACTCCTTCTTGAACTAAAACAAGCAAGGAAACCCACAGCTCTGGGAATGTTTTACCCCTATTAAAACAAAACCCATGACACATCAGTTAACATTTTGTGTGTTAATTCATCAAGGAAAAATTAGACACTAGCAATAGAAATTAATTAAACAGGTTCACATAATTACAGAGGATTCAACTGTCTGTGTTGGGGGGTTTGGGGTTTGCTGATTTTGAGAAAGCTGCAAGTAACCAAGAGCATGATTGCAGACAGTGGCAAGGTGGAAAAGAAATCCATCAGCTATCAATGCAAGAAGGTATTCTGGCTCTATACAACTGCCATCTTACATTCCCTTCTCCAATGTTTTCATTATTACATAAAAGATGCATAAATACGTCAATAAATGTATTCACAGACCTACAAGAACAAGTAGGCTGCTGCTTCATCTGAAGAAAAAGTAAAACAAAAAAACAACTACCTTCAAAAGCTGAAAATAATTTTAAAGTCTATACAGCTAATAAAGCCATTAATTTCTTTCAATGCCAGGTACAAATTATTGTTTTAGTTGGAAATTTACTGAGAAACTTAACAGAATAGAAATAATACCTTGAGAGATGTAAGATATATATTTTGAAAGAGGCACTTTTTTCCTTTAATATCATCAAGCATTTTTGTAACACTCAACACAGCAAGGGCAATGCAAGGCTTGAAGCAACCATATGGCTCAGTCATTTTGCAAAACAGGAATTAAGGCAATGCAGGTGGCTGTGGAAGTATTCAGTGATGTTTAATTTTAATGAACTAATCTGAACAATGTGTGATAAAATCAGCATATAAAATGATGCATATTGCTAGAATTATCAGGAGAAGTGCCTTTCTCCTGCAAGGCTCAACTGTTCTACACAAAAGGCACCTTCAGACATTGTGGGTGTGCAAGGATATAGGAGGGTGTAGCAAGTGAAGTAGATGAAAACATATATCAAATACACATAGTATTTACACCTATGTAATGCCAGACACCTGTAGCCTACCTAAAACAATTACTCCAAACTCTGCCCTTAATTTTGCACTTCTTTTTTGCCAGAACTCAGTTCTGTATCACAGCAACAAATTGTCAGTTTATTTTATCAATTTATATTCAGAGTATATTTTAATTTTTTGCAAATTAGCATTCATTTGAGAATGCTAATGCTTTCATATTACATGACATCCAATGAATCAATCCAGTTTCCATGAAAAAAAAGGAATGATAATATTACGTAAACCATGATTCTGAAGTTTCAAAATTGCAGACAGGTATAATTTTGGGAAGAAAAACTACCAACAGGCCATAACTTTTAATATCTGCCACAATTTCTCCTTTAATTCAAAGGTCACCAAGCACATTTGCTACTGTGAGTGATCAGTGTCTCGCTGTCTTTATAAGCACAATTACTTGGACAGGTATTAATCATTTCTAACAATTAGAAACATTGCTCCTGTCTTCAAAGAAGGGATGGTTATGAAGTTTCACCTCCATTCTAAGTGTTAAAAATTGGATTACTTACTCCAAAGTGACAGGGGCATCACATTGGTATGAAAAGAGAATTCTATACTGATAAATCATAACACTATTGAAGGTGCCGTGCTGTCAGAGAGAGTCACTTTAAGCAAGATACTGGAAAATTTCCATTTGATGTGAGTCATAACAAGGCTCTTCCTCTTACCCTTTCATTTAAAACTGAACACACGTGAACCTCTGGTAGCCAAAGTAATGAAAAACACTGGAGTAATCCTGCACCACCTCCAGACATGTAATTGTTCCGTTGGATTCAACAGAAACCATCTTCGCCTTTCATGAATCATTTTGGGTGGTGTATAATTAAGCCAAGGAAGGAACAAGACACTAACATGCAAAACTAAGCAAAATAAACTTCTATATTGCTCTGAATTATTTCTGAGAGTTAGCCAATAGAGACATTTAATACTACACAATTCTCTGTTAAGTTTATTAATTTCTACTTGAGAACACTCACCATGAGGAGATAAGTAGGCAAAAACATTCTTCTTCACATCGAAGATCTATTCTGCTAGCTATTCACACTCCTATGGCAAGAACCTTATTGCCCAGGTTCAAAACAAAAAACCCAAAGGGGCAAATTCAATAGAATATAACTTATAAATATGGATTGTATCAACCTGAAACTCCACATTAAAAAAATCACATCAAATATGGTGGTGAATAAAAAAGTATCACAAAACCAGATAGAACAGCAGAGATGAAAATTAATATAAGTGAAAGGAAAGCATAGCTAGACATGCACAAAAAACCCCACACACAAACACTTGTCAAAAGGCAACCACGGGGCTGCAGAGAGGATAACGAGACTAGCTCTAGAATACATTACAGTACAAAAAAGCAGTAATATTCTGCAAGATATCTTGCAATACAGAGCTGTGAGACATCTCAAAGTAAATGAAGAACGAGAGCATTACAAACAAAAATGCATTAAAGGAAAGGAGAATAAAGGGTGAAATACAGTTGTAACACACAAAATGTTGAAAATTCAGGACTTTAGACGCAAGACTGAGGATGCAAGACACAGCTGAAAAGACAGAGAAGCAGGAGGAGAGGGGTCCAAGTGAAATACAGCAATAGGCTAAATAAAAATATGCAGTTTCCAACTTGATCAAGTCCAGCAGCACAATATGGGCAGTTGAAAAATGAACCTTTTAAATTTTGGTTAAAATAGAGCTTTAACTAAATTATTTTGCACATTAAACCTGTGGAGGATCTTTTTCCCAAAACATCATCCTTGTAATATTATATTTCAAGACTTCCAGGACATGCCTTTCTTAAACACAGGTGTTTCCATGTTTAAAAAGCAAAACCTTACATTTTTAGGCTACTGATTAAAAATAAAAGATTGCTGCTAGTAAATATCTGGTAATGCAATTCTTCAGTGGATAGCTTGAATTTAGTGACTTCAACACACTTAAGGCCAGTATCTGCCTCAGATTTTCATAGACAACATTAAGCGAATAAGCAGTAAAAACAAAGTACCTAAAAGTTTTGTTTCACCTAAGTAGGCACATGAGTAACAGAGAAGCCTAAACTGGGAACCCTTCCAGTCCTTGTCTGTGGAGAGCTAGATAATTAGGCTTCCAGACTACAGGAAATGTTCAAATATTTTGTGAGCAATAAAAATAACCTGAAAAGACCCAAAAAAAGCCTGCTCAGGGCACTCCTCAACATTTCTCAAGGAAGGACTGAATGAAGCAGAATGCATACATTGAGACTGATGCAGGTTTTCTGAAGCTCTGTCCCTTTCTGAATCTTTGCAGAAAGGCTGTGGAAGAAATTACTTGAAGGCTGCTTTGAAACATCTCATTTGAAGATTTTTTTTAATTTTTTTTTTCTGATGTGGTTGTTCAAGCACAGATGAGTAAAGTCTGCAACATCCATGTAGATTTATTTCAGAGGCACAAATGCAATGAAAAATTTTATTACTTGTTCCACTTCTAGTTCCACCTTAGGAAAAAAAAAAATTCTATCTTTCATATTAATTGATGCTATTATATATGTATATTTTAAAACGACAGCTCTGGTGAGACACTGGAACAAACTTCCCAGAGAAGCTGTGCATGCCCCATCCCTGGAAGTGCTCAAGGTCAAGTTGGACAGGACTTTGAGCAACCTGGTCTAGTGAAGGTGTTCCTGTCCATGGCAGGGGAGTTTGGAACTAGATGATCAATAAAGTCTTTTACAACTCAAGTCATTCTATGATTCTACAGAGAATATAAAAATGAACGATAGAATGGTTATTTTTCAAAGGAGTAGGGGAGGTCTAAAGGGTTGAAAATTGTGGAAATAAAACCACAATAGTACTCTTAAGTTTCATACTTGTCTTATTAATATATGACAATCATACAGAATAAAAACGTAAGCCCAAAATGTAGAGGGGCAGAGAAAAGAATATGATGTCTAACAAGTAGAACAGGCTAGAAGAAACAGCAGAGAACAAGAGTTAACTGGATGGTTGAAAATAAATTATTACTTCATTCAAAAATGTTTCTGAGTATTAGGGGAATTAATAATAATCCTGAGGTTTCAGAAAGACTTAGTGCCAATGGAAAATAACACTAGCAAAACCACCCTTTTCTCACACATTTGATGCAACAGTAATGTGCAGTATTAAGAAATTATATAAAGAAGATGGTATGCTTCTCTGTGATGACTATTTTCTTCAAAAACATGCAGTTTTATATTTTTAACTTAAGACCCTATAATAAATAAGATTTTGAGGAACCATTTTCATTTACTGTGTTTGGGGGCAGGGGTATTAGGGGAATGATGGGGGTTGTTTGTTCCAACTTCTTCAAATGAAATATGCCTCATACCTAACCCACATCCATAACAAATCAAGCTCTGGATGAGGATATGGGTGAAGAAAACTCATTTTCATCACACAGCCATACTGAAGCACTACCAACCCCTTAAAATATGTCATTATTTACCTTCTAACAAAAAAACCCCAGAATTCTCATCAAATATGAGACCAACACAATACTTGAGAACTGCAGTTGGAGAAATGGACAGCACAACAAACACAGCCCTGGGCCACTTAATTCACTTTGTCACCAGACCTTTAACTCTCCATGCAACCTCTGCCACTTGCTCTTAGACTAATTTTTTGTGAGACAAAGATGAAATCTCTTCCACCACTCACAAAGTGTCAGTTTTATCTTCCATCTTCTTGCCCTCCAGCATGTATACTGTGGTGTCTCTTCTGCCAAGCAAGGTTTTGCCTCACTGCAGAAATGATTCAACCTACCACTGGCTCCTTTCTGGCTGATATGAATTCTGGGTTTTCCCGAGTGTCTTGGGTTATGGAATCAAAAACGTGTATTCTATTTCATCTATTGAAAACAGTCGGGAAAATGTTTTTTCTTTATCTCTTGTCACTCTGGGGGGAGGGGGCAGATGCCTTCTGATAATGGCCCAGCTGTTAAAACCAGGTGGGGCAGTGTTTCTTATCTCTTTCACCATCATCCTCCCTCCAGGGGGTTATCTGCTGATAATGGGCCATTAAGGCTCACCAATCACATGACACATTACATCATCCCATTCAGAGATGCTCCACCCAGTGCAGGGGGGCCCCAGCATTCCTACCTGGATAAAGACTGGGACACGGGAACACCAGGGATCCTGTTTTCCACTGGATTCCAGAGGAGGATTGGACCCATCTCACCACCACTGAACCCTTTTTTCAACAGGATCATCTCTACTCCAACAGAATCACATCTGTTTCTCCAGGATGACTGCTGCCAACACCCTGACCAACAGGGTGTCAGGTCATATTCCTGACTCTGTCAGGGTTTCTAGGATTTGTTTGCTTCCTTGTCTTTTTGTACTACTACATTTGTATTTTAAATATCCCTAGTAAAAGGACTGTTATTCCTATTCCCAAATCTTTGCTTGAAAGCCTTTAATTGCAAAATTATAATAATTTGGAGGGAGGAGGGTTTGCATACTCTATTCCAAGGAAACTCCAGCTTTCCCTGGCAGATACCTGTCTTCTAAACCTAGACACCCAGAAACATTTTGTCCATGAATGCTGCTTCCCTAATACAACCTGCTTAATATGCAATGTTTCCCTTAGGCAGGTAAATGCAACTTGTCACTAAAATGGGCCCTAGGTATTAACCTCAAATAAATCAAATTATTAAAATCTCTGGGAAAATGTGTTTTACAGAAAATGAAAAAAATATTAGCCCTTGTCCATCCTAGCCATATAATTAATTAAAAACTACTTAGATTAAACTAAGCTGTTTTGCCAAACCTAGACTCCCCTCTGAATTTCACGTCCTTCTGAAAAATAGTCAAGAATTTATTAATATCTAAGAAATCTCATCTCACTAGGAAGTGGGAGCAGAATGACACCAACGAGGGCTGGCAACAAAGCACCAAAAACAATTTCAGCATTTATTTCATGACACTCACCATTGATCAAGTCTATAAAACCTTTGAATCTAATAGAAGAACAGATTACCACTTAACTTTATTACTGGATAAAATCTTCTTGCAAAAACAGCAAAAACTAAGAACCTGTGAAATGAACACTTGTAAAAAAACAATTCTTGTCTAGCACGAGCACCCTCCAGACTACTACAAATGGAAAGGAATGGTAATGTTTAAGTTTTTCACTGAATGCAAAGAGTGAGGGTTTGGGGGTTTTTTTAATTCACTTTTTCATACAATTTAATACTTCCCATTGACCAATGCATTTTAAGAATTTAAGAAATGAGAAACATCCTTCAACACATATGCTCATATTTAAAAGCTACTTGAACTTAGATGTTCCTGCAGAGACCTACTAGAGAATCATCTCCAATGAGTTACATGCAGCTTGCTAGTTCTACACTTCAGATTTCAGGAAAAGCATAAAATTGGAAAAAACATGCACAGAGAACAAAAAGATAAAACAAAGAGATAAAGTGTTCTTTAGGGAGACACTACTTTTTGCCTCTTTGTTTATTTTCTCAGTGCGAAAGAATAAGTAGCATATACACAAAAGATGTTACCATTTTTGGAAGCTTATAAAGGCAGATGCCTAGGATACATAAATGAGCCAACTGCCATGCAGAGCTTCCTAGAAACTGGCTACCAGACACCTCTCCCTTGATACCACCCTATCACTAACAATGGTGAGACTGAAGAAGTATCTCTCTCTGGCATTCCCAATTTCAGGAGCTGTCTGTTGCTGTCTAAATTTTCAACAGGAAGAAGATATAGGCAAAAAAACAACATCCAGAGTTTTTCCCACATAAATTGAGGCTATCAAATCAAATCTTCTGTGTAGTAGAAAGAAATGCGGAAACACGGTTGGTCAGGTTGTCTGTTCACAGCTTGACAACACTTCTGTTAGGGTTATATTTTTATAGAATATTTTTATCTGAACCAAAATTCACACCTCAAATGAATGAAAACCAAAGCTGAATGCTGCTTTCATGCTTTCCAGTGCAGAACACGAAAGGAAAGGCAAAAAGAAAACACTTTTAAATATTTTTTTAATTTAATATAATAATTCAATTATACCCTGTTACCATTTCTGTCACTTCTAGACAGAAAACAGTACTCTCAACTATATAAATAAGCTAATCAGTGATTCATACTCTTCTGATTGCTCAACAAGTCTTTTTCCAGCTTCAAGACACCACAGAACGTAAGTACCTTACCACTCAAAAAAAAGGTTGTTTCATCAAATGAATGCAGATTCAGAGTTCCTTCTGAGCTGCCTCCACTTCAAGAATCCCTAATCCAAGATGCTGAAGGTGTTATATAAATTAAAGAATCCCTAAATGCAAAAAGGCCCCACATCTTTCAGAAAGTACAACAGTGCTGCAATAAATCATGTTTTCTCAAAAGAGCAGAAGGAGTCAATTCTCCTTTCTTACATATAAGAGCCAATATTTTAAGCAACATCCACAACTACAAGCTCTTCCAGCTGCCACTAAGTCCTGCAGCATGAAACTGAGAATATTAAGCTCCTGTTATTACCCACCACAGAAATAATCAGTTTTACAATAATTTTCATCCCAATTGTTTGGAAAAGGGTAAGACTTTCAGGAAGATAGTTAGAAAGGCAGCTTCACAAGCCACTTAAAAACTATTTTTGGTGCCCTTGGTTCTATTTGTGGACCACTTCAAACCAGGTCCACCTCCTTCAAAATTTGAATACTAAACTGTCATGTCAATGCCTCTGCTTCCCAAAGGTATTGAAAAACCACTTCTCTCCAAGTCATACCATGATAGAGCTGGAGAAAACAATAGGCAGGGCTTCAGAAATAATATCTTACATTATTTCATGAAACATTAAAATAATAATATTTCTGGCCATGGCTATTTGGGATGTTTAAAGAACAGCACAAGATAAAGTCTAATTTTCTCCCATGTTCATTCTTCCAACAAGCAAGACAGAAATGTCATAAGCCACTGTATATAACCAAACTCTCATGCTAAAAGTCCTACCATTCACTAATTCATCCAGCACTTTCATATGTCCAAAAAATTTATTATACTCAAACATTTGTATCATCCTTCATTATGCTGTGCTGTTTCTTTTATGGTCTCACCCTACCACAGATATTCTAAGAAAAACTATTCTGTATTCATATACACTGTTAGGTTTATGGTTATATGTAATGTCTGACAGCATACATGCTTTGCTTTATAACTTCTATTGCTCAAGCTCCCCTAAACTTCATGCAGTTTTTCAAAATTCATCATCTTCAAGTAGAGGTAAAAGCAGAGCCATCATTCTTTATTCTGCTTCTTTATTTTTTTTTATTATTATTTTCTGTATCCTTTTAGATAATACTCAACAAAGTCCTGATCATGTGAAGGCATGAAAGCATCATTGGCAAAAAAATTCCATCAACCCATGCCCACCACCTGACCACACTCTCCTCAACAACATAATAACATAATACACCTCCTGCACCCTTACGATAGCACTTCAAATTAGTGAAAACAGATTGAAAAGATTCGAACCAGCATGGCAATGTAGGTCAGCAGGGGTAACGCTACTAAAACTGAGTTGGACTGGAAGATTGTGTCACCTGCACAAGCATCAAACACTGACAGGTTGTATGCATAGAAGAAAATTGCCTAGGACAAGGAGGCACTAGTAAATGCTGAGGTTTCCCCCCCTCCACTTTAGCAAAATCCTAATAAGAGCAGTTTCTCTCTGTTGCATCCACATGCAGCACAAGACTGCAATTTTCTTGCAGCCTACAAATGCTTTCTATTTTCCTATTCAACAACTTTCACAGTAACAGTATTTGACTATTTGCCAGGCACTCCTTGCAGTAAGCAAAGACATACGCCAAAGTTTGAACAACTAAACTGAAGCACAATTGGTACATTGTGCTCCACACACTTCAATATTTTGATATTATCCAGCCACTCAATAAGGTTTTTCCACAGCTCTCTGGAATGCGATGCAAATTTAATCATCCTAAATAATTTTATTTTACATGGAAACCTTTTAGTCCCAGAACTTACCTCCTTTCACAAAACATTTTTTGACATGGAACAGCAAAGATCACAGGACATATTGTGGAAATCCTACTGATAGCTTTTTCCACTGTGATGACTGGCTATTTTTCCTCCTTCTCACTCCAGCCCTTTGCAAAGGATGACACCAGATTTTAAAGTTTGAAGTGTCAGCAATGGTCAGACTAATTTGTCCACAATTTCGTAACTTCAGTTTCTTTGGAATTCCCAGAACATTGTTCACTGCTGCCAGTGATTCCTTGCAGTGGACAGCACCTAAGAACTTCCTGTAAACACAGCCAAAAATGTTCTTATACAAAAAGTCCTTTGCAATGTACACTTATTAAAACAACATGCTCAGCTTCCTTATAGCAAGATGACCTGCAATTTTCTTTTTAATTTTTCAATATCTGTTGTCCTCAACGGACCCATCTAAGCTCTTAGCTTCTAAGATCAAAAGCTTCTCACAAAAAAAAGTTGGAGTTTCAATTAAGTTCTAAGCTTTTAGCAAGTTCCTGCTAAAATTCTGTCATGGATAGATGTGTTGGCAGAATGGCATTTAATACTCCAGGCTTTGTACTCTTTCCTATTTTCCTCATTGTTCACACTTCCAAAACATTCCATAAAAAAAATTAGATCTTGAGCATTTCTGGGAACCTCATTCTTTCATTGTAGCTGACAAAGCTGGAATTCACTGCCAGCTTTCTTTCCAGCTTAATTCCTTATTCCCCAAACAGCTGGAAAACGTGATGCCACCACTTTAGGCACACATATCTACAATTTATCAGACACCACACTTACCAACAGCAATTGTCTTCATTTTATTTTGAATATTCCCTTCTGAAAAAGGCTCAAGAAAAAAGAGATTTTACTACATTCAACTTAAATAATACTTATACACCTGAACTCAGAAGGGTAAAGCATCCTTGTCACAGTAGGAATGAATACAAACCCAGCCACACAGTGGCATTAGTGATCACCTTCACAAATCATAGAACACAACTCAGTCTTCCTCAACACCAACAACTAGAGGAACTTTATGCAACATCTGAACAATTTAAGGTCCACTGGTTTTCCAAACTACCTAAACAAGCCAATGTTTGCACGTGTGAAAAACTGAAGGGTTACAAAGCTAAAGACATCACCACTGAGTGATCTGAAAGAAGAATTAACTATATCCACATTGCTTGTTTCTTAGTCAAGAAAAACTTGTTAGCCAGTGAGCAAGGCAGTGCTTACAAAAGCACTTAATTAAGTTGGGAGGGCAGATTCAGTTTTTGAGACAGGCAGAATAACACATTCCTTAAATATCCAGTGCCTTGCCACAGCTCCACCTGAAAGAAACTTAGAGGGTTGTACCTAAGCACATCTTTGGAGAAGTCTATTTTCCTTGAGTTGTCTCCAAAATTTCACACTTTTTTCTAATAATTGAAGTTACTGCAGCCCACTTGATTAGAAAAATGGCAAGTCTTAGATTACAACTATCTCCTCCTGTTTGTCTCATTCCTCTTGCACAGATGATGCAGAAAGTACATGCATCAGGGAAGGGGAAAAAAAAAAGTTGAATTCTGCTCTCTTCAAATTAAAAAAAAAAAAAACACCAAAAATGAGACCAATCTCAAGGCAAACTTACAGGTTACATTATGATGACTCCAAGGTAGCATGTAATTAGTAAATAAATGTGTGTTTGTCACTATAATTCTATTTTGATTTGAACAGATTTATGTTTATACAAAATCTTAAAACTGTGCTGTGGCACAGTAAGTCCTCAGAGACAAGAAAATCCAGCTGAGAAAAGATCCCATACTTAAAATTCTTCTTCAGTCTTGGAAGAGCCTTTAAGTTTATTATATCTTATTTGTGATATAATCTATTATGTAGCCTTTCTGAAAAACCCTTGGCTTCAAGGGATAGCAAGAACAAATTAAATTTATTCTCCTTTGTGGCAAAGTTAGGGTAAATAATTAAATCATGCCTTCTGGTTATTAATTGATTATTTCTTTATATTTTCAATGGTCTTACAAATTTTTATAGAGAAAATATGCAACAGTATTATCTTGATTTTAAAAAGATTGAGAATTTCATGATTTAAGTTTAAATTATCAAGTAATACTAGGAATTTTATCTTTATACCTGTTTTTCAGGTTTTGGGGGGGGGGGTGGAAATTGCTTCAGTAACAGAACCAGATGTAGTTTTCCTCCCCCCGCTTTTTTTTTTAGGCTTATTCCATTAAGCTTTGGGGTTTTGTTCAACATAGTTGTATGAAAAAGAGTGAAAATATATGGACTTTCCATTAACAATGACAGTCTTTCAAAGACTGAATATTTTAGGAAATATTTCAAGATGTTTTTAAAAATATTGAAGAAAAACATGAAACAAATGCAATCTATGTAGGATTGGCAGCATTGTTAATAGGTAATTATAGGTCTAAAATGTTAGTTGCCATAACAACTTGGAACAGTTTTATATCCATTATAAATCTTTTGCTCTCTCTTCATATGTATGCTTATTTTTAACCTTGACTTCCTCCTGATGCACTTTTTGCTAAGCAACCTCATTAGCTATACTCCTACTGTGTCAGATTGGCAGATAAAATTGCAGGCATTCCCACCGCCAAACAAACATATTGTCTTCACACAAGCTGCCAGATGTGCCATATATCTTATAAATGTGGGTTTGCACCTCCTTTAATTATGCTCTCTTCTCTTGGATAGCAAAAAAAAATCTCCAAAATCGCTATCCCTTAATAGAGTGCTTACAGATTTGAAATTACTGTATTGCGACAGCTAAGGACACAATGCACTGCAATTTATGCACCCACTTAATACCATATGGCAATTCATAAACCTCGAACTTGAAAAACACTAAAATTATAACTACCTTCTGCAATTTTACAAACTTGTACTATCTCTCAGTAGATTAAATCTTTAGAAATTATTTATTTTTCAGATGTATTTTTAAATTTTAAAAAAACAAACTCAGGCAAAGTTTGAAGAAAATTTGAACAAATCTACACTTGCCTCCTCTCTCTCTCTCTCACAAATCTCTAATATTGACATGCATGTCATTTATTTGTTTCAATGTAATGAAAAGCCATAACAGTAATAAAACTGTGTGTGTTGCCCCAGGAAACTGTATATAAATTAACACTGACAACATGAGAAATCCATCAGGAAAATCAAGCTAAAATTGTTATTATTATTAAAAAAAAAAAAAAGTTGCATAAGATGAAGATGTTGTGCCAAAATTAAACTTACTCTGAGCTCCAGTGCCAGTATCAGATGGAAAAAGTAACATAGGAATCATAACAGCCCTGCAACACTTGAAAAGGAAACGTTTTTTCCAATGAACTTCCAGTTTGTTCCTAATAGACCTGTAGACAAAATCAAATCTGCTTTCTTATGTACAGAACACAACAATTAAAGGCATGGACAGTACTTTCAGATCTGGAAAGCTCCTTTGTCTTGCTGTTCAGAAGCATTGAATCTTAATAAAATTATTCTACAGTTAAAGAAATAAGAAAACAAAATTCAAATATTTCACAGAAAAAGAAAAGGTTGAGGTTGGAAGGGACACCCCGGGGTCATCTGGTTCAAACTTCCTGCTCAAGCAGGGTCACCTAGAGGTGTTTGTCCACAACAGTGTGTCCAGCAGTTTCTGAGTATCTCCAAGGATAGAGACTCCACAACTTCCCTGAGTAACCTGAGAAGCCTGTCTCAGACTTCATTACACTCTATCCACAGGTATTTAAATACATTGATAATATTCCCCAATTTCCTAGTTCTCACATGTGAGACTGTACATTTGGTCAGATTTAGAAGCACCACTGTGGTCATGTCAGGTACGGAGCCTAATGGATGAAAGCAAGCTCGCAAGTGAAAATGAAGCATCCTGTAAGGACTGTGTATTTCAGTAAGTCTTCAAGAGAAAACACTTAGGCAACGGAACCCTTAAAACATCAGCTTTCCATAAAAACATCTAATTATTCTCATTGGTGATATAGCCTTTCATTTCCTTCAGAAGTTGAAGATTGGCTGTCATTTTATGAAGCTCAAAGCATCAATAACTTGGCCTTCATCACATCAATTTTACCCTTACAAAATGTGAGTCTAAGCCGTTCACTGTCTCGTCTCCCTCATTATGTTAGAGCCCCAAATTCCAGATCAAATACATTTGACCTAAATATTGCCATTTACTATGGCAATGATAACTCTCTATATTCTCTGCCTTGTAAAGCAATCTGAACAATTCCCTAAACGTTATATGTTAAGTCAGCCTTCTGTAAATAAAAAGCAAACAAATCGTCCTGCAAACTCTAGGTCATTTTACACATTCCTTGTTTACATTGTGTTCCAACATACCCACCTAGTCTAGAAGGGTTTAGTCTTCAGGACTTCTTTTCAGAAGAATTAATTTAGTTAATAACTCCTTGATTATATTTCAAAGGTCAATTAAGAATTCTGCAAACGACTCGCATCTCATCAAATGAGAGAAGATTAAAACTCAAGTCATTAATTTTTTTTGATAAGCAGTGCAAATATGTATGAAAAATGCTAGTTCTTTTGCCTCAGGCTTCCTTAGTGCATCACTTAGTCTCATTTAGCACATAGGAAGATACTTGAGGGAGGGAAAGAAATTAAAGGAATAGCAGAATCCTTAGGATCTTGTGCATATGTATTAATGTAAGCAAAAAAACTGATTGTGAAACTCCGAAGTCATGTGGCTGCAGCTTCAGATGCACTTTTATTTTATGACCTTGTGCCTATCTATGCAAGCGTAGCTAAAAGCATTACTGGAGAGAGGGAGAGGGGTGGAGATAAGTCAGAGCAAAAAGGGGAAGGGATGGCTTTGAAATGCCAAAGTACAGAATCAATGGTTTTCATAATTTTAGGCAATGAAATAAAATGGTAACTATCTCTAGTTCTAATTAGCATGTAAGGTCAAAGACAAATATCATTATGTGTAATTTTTCTTTCTACCATAAATTTCAATCAAGTACAAAGGCATTAGGGAAGTATGTAAATTACCGTACATTTTTAAAAATACTAAAATTAACTTCCTTATTTAACACAAAAAATATTCACTATTCTATCAAGTCTAAGGGAAGAATTAATACATGTATTTCAAGTTCAAATCTTTGATCAAAGTTTGTTTTTCCAAGATCTATAGTGGTTTAGATCTTACAGGGAACTAATACGCTGATGATATTGCAGAACAAAGACTTTGCTATGGTAAATGATGAATTAAAAGCAACATTAGGTTTACATTTATCAGAAACATTCCATAATATTTTTTAAATTATCTGAGAGCAGACTGGTATAATAATCTACATTTAAAAACACTTGCATTTTAGATTAGATCATGCTTTTGTTTTATTTCTCAAACTTTACTTTAAAATATGAACATTTAGACAAAACCATAAAATATTTATGAAACCGGCAAAATAATTTAAACATTCCGTCCCTTAGCTTACAATCTTATACCTTTGTCAATAAACCTCCTTGACTACAACTTTCAGTTTGATGTTAATATTGGATTTTCTTTTTCTTTGTAACTTAACAGTACAATTGTAGAATTTTAAAGAGAAGTAAATCACGAGACAAAGAGTCTGTAGTCTCACATTTATAGTTTATATTTGGAGGAAAGGGTGGAAGGACACAACAGATCTTATTTTCAGGTGATACAGTTTGGTTTTTTTCCTTAAGTCAATTTTCTATATTGCAAACCTCAACTACCCACAAAAGATTTCAGTACATTTCTACATACTGAGTTTCAAAGTGAAGGAAGACAAACAGGTGATGGGGATGTGGCACTCTCCACACACCCAAAGCGGCAGTTTTACAACTTAAGTATGGTTGTTTCCGTAACTATCCATCTGCAACTGGACTAACACAGTCTATAATGTTCCATAATGATCCCTTCTGCAAACACACTGCAGTATTCTGAGCATTTTACAGGATTATGGGTAGGTAGATTATAAAAACCCTTATACAAATCATTAAAGAGGAAACTTCTAGGATATTCCAAGAGTATTGTAATTTTTAATTTCCCAATAATCCAGCATGCATAAATTAATTTAGTCCAAGATACTAAGTATTTTCCTCATTATTTTTACAACAAATGCTTTTTTTCTGCTTTATTTAACTGTTTAAGTAAAAGCTAAATGCAAGACATCTGAATAAAATAAAAAACCAATATGACTTAGTCCTTGACACTTAGTCCTTAGATACTTGAAAAACATTGAGATTTATAGTAAATAAACATCATTCATCTGTTAAGCTCACTACCTACACATTATGGCAAGCATCAATTGTGTTACATCTCAAAGGTGGTTTATTGAACAGAAGAAAAGGTGAAAAATACTTTCTGATTCCCCCTTTTATACTCTTAACCATGAAATTTGATTCCCTGTACAGATCAAATTTCTATTAAGAAAAGAATCAAATAAAGTTTTAAATTTACCTTTTCAAATATTGCTGTAGAAATGTTAGATCGTATATAAATGATACCACAGTTTCCTTGGGGAAAATTCATAAATGCTATCATAATTAGGATTTGAGTTAAGGATGAAAGAGATGGAGCAGATGGAATGCAAGAGATAAACATTTACATGCAAATATCTTTGTTAACACGAAATGTTTTAGGAGAAGCTATCAAAGCACATGGAAGATAAATGTTCATCTATTTCAGTCAGATATATTTGAAAGTTTGTCCTAGCAGCAAAGTCAGCTAAAGTCTGCAAGCAATCCAGAAACAGCACATGACTCAAAAAGAGCAGCAAAGATTCTTTTTTCCCAGTTGCCTTCTCAGAAGTCGATAGGAAAGAGTACAGATCTGAAAGAACACTGCTTCCCTCCTCTTGGTAAGGGAACTTGGTGCTCAAGTTAAGCAGAAAACATTGAATGCAGTGTTTGGATGTGTTGTCCCCCCACGACACCACTATTTCTGATTTAGTCACGGAAAAGCTAAAACATTCATTAAACTCTAATTTTTACTTGCTATCTTTTAACCAATTAGCTGACATCAGGAAGTCTACCTGAGGTATCTGTTCAAATCCCTGGCTCAACAAGGGCCTGTTCACTAAATACACAGCTATCAGGATGACGAAGAAAACACTCTCTTGCTCCTCCACCTTAAAACGCTGAAATTGTAAAATATTGCTACCTCTAAAACAAGCTTTAAATAGTACACAAAGTTCCACAATCAAGAAGCTGAAGGTACAGCTTGGGTAGCTTAATATATGATGTTTATTTATGAAAATCTTATCAAAGCCTTCTTTAAACACATGAAAGTTACATTAAAAATATGTAACAATATATAAATAATGCAGGTCCCTCAAGGAGACATTCATATGACTCTCCAGCAGCACTGCGACCTCTCACTTCAAGGGATCACACTGCAATGGGTCAATCCACTGACACTGGATCAAGGAGAAGGAGAGGTGAAAGAAGAATGAAGTTTCAAGATTCATATGGTTTCATGAGTGACCACAGCCATGGCACTCGGTCCCAACTCCCCTCTTCAGACCTGCTAGCTGGTGCACAGAGCAAATGAGTTCAGCCCCTGAGATCTCAGACCTGAATGAGGCTTGGAGCAAAAGGAACTTTTGGTTCTTTTTGGAACTTCCACTCAAGGAAGTGGGGGAAGAACATGGAAAAGGTAGTTGGTTTTAGAAGATGGGAAAGACAGGTTGGCAGACTGGAGAAGCTATGGGCTGGTATGGGGTGATCCTGATCTAGGGAGATGGTGCTAAACTCTTGACAACACCACAATTTCCCAGTCTAGAAATCTGAAAATTTTGGCAACCCATGGTTCGAACTTTAAAATGCTGCCCTACTCTGAAAATATAAAAATTAATAAGCAAATAAATCTTTCCACTGAGCAAGTTCCTGGCTGAATAAATTACATTTTCCCCAAGAGACAGGCCTAGCTGTCTTCAGGGTCCTGCATTCCAGCTCCTTACTCATTTTGCATCTTCATAACACATATCCATGCAATCACTACTCCACTTCAGGCTGAATAGTTCTTTTTTCAATTGCACTTGTGGAAGCTAACAAATACATAAACATGATACAAAACCAAGATCTGAAGTAGGCCAATTACAGTCACTGAAAACTAAAAAGTGACAAAACAAGCAACAAAAAAATCTAAAGTAACCCAAATTGTTTTAATGTTAACTTCCCTCAGCACGAAAAGAAATGCTGAAAATAGGGCAGAGATGATTTTATATGACTTCTGCTTGCAGTCGCTAGACACAGTGTCTTTGGTGGCTGGGTTATATAGAAATCACCGATTTAACCTTTTCCTCATGCAGCCACTCTGGTCCTTCTCACAAGAGCTGAAATTTCTTCCAGACTGACTCAGCAGACTCACTCTTCAATCTCAACAAGAGGCACTTTCCAAACCTTTAACATCAGTGACTGCTTCATTCTCTGTTCTTTCCCATTTCTCAGCATCTGGTTTTGAAATAGACATCACAAGGGCAAATGCTGCCTACAGATGCAATTACATCTGCCCACCAACAATTTATACTCCAAATCTACTTAGATCCGTACATGGTTGTAAAATCTCCTGTCACTACTGAGACCTTTCGAGTCCTTGTTTTTTGAGTCGCAGTCCCACAGATAGAGTTAGTCATAAATGGCTGACTGAGTACAAGAACCAAAACAAAAAATAGCCCATGAATAAAATACTACATTCATAAAACAACAACAAAATCTATTTATGCTACCACCTTTAAGCCTTGATCATCCCTTGATATTCTTCTGCTGTCAATATCACATGAACTGCTTTCCAAGCAGATTATTTTAAAAAAACCCAAATGTTTTGGATAGTTTCTTGTCTTCAACGAAATCCTAGTTCATACAATAAAAACATAAACAAACTCACCATCATATTGAAACAAGAAAAATGCAAAAACTTGGAACAAATTAAATTATTCAAGAAAAAGAAAATATAGGTCATCTTAAATGACTTGAAAAAATCTGGAATCAAGGGTTTCATTCAAAAGGTCCTGCAGATTTAACATGTATTTCTTTTTCAGCAGCTGACATTTGGTATCCCAATTACTGGGAGAGAAGAAAGTACATTATTATCTAAAGCCATTATTACAAGAAAAAGGATTATTGCACAGCGTCTACTCCTGAGCAGAACTCTCAGCTCCTCAGATCTGTACTACTACTGCCTAAACCATTGTGGCAGGCAAAAACCTACACCATTTTCCATCTTGTTCAGCTCACTAGTCTATTTCTCCTATTTAGTTTTCATCATCCTAATTTTCTAGACCTTAATTTGTATTAATTCTTAACATGCTCATACACCTGTTTTCATGAAGTCATAGAAAAAAGTTTGTCCCCCTGTTATTTTTAGCCTTCTGATAGCTTACATTTTTGTAATGGAGTTTCTCATGCATTTTCATGCAAACAAAATATTGTTTATGCAACTTTCTTATTGTTGACATTCCTCTCTTGGGGAGGAGAAACTTGATGGACTTGTAGTTTGACCAGTGTGGTTGGAGAGGTGGCAACCTTCATCCTCCAATCCCTGGTCACTGTCCAAAACCTATATAGACTGAAGTAACAAATAAACTTCCTTCTTCTTTTTCCTGCCCTGACGGTTTGACGTGTGCGTGTGTTCATTGCGTGTCCCATAACAACAGAAGTTCAGGTCAGAAGGCACTTCTGGAGGCCGTACTAGTCCAACACACTGCTCAAATCAGACTAAACTACATAGCACCATTAGATAGACTAATCTATCACACCACTGGATATCTCCTCTGATTTGGGTTGTTCATTAAAAAGAACAACCCAAAATTTTCAATATTCCAACTTGTGTCCACTGCCCCTCATCACATCACCATGAGAAAAGCACATGGCTCTACCTTTCCTGTATCTTCCAGTGGGACACTTCTTGACCACAAGTAAGATCAAGAGCCTTGAGCCTATTTCCTCTGAGCCTTCTCTCCTCCAGGTGGAACTTACCAAGTGCTCTCAGTCCCTCTTTGAATGTCCTGTGAGCCAGTCTCTGATCAGCTTGGTAACCTTTTGCTGGACTCATTCCAGCATGCCCATGCCTTTCTCGTTGTGGGGAGCCCAGAACCAGGCGCATCACTTCAGATATGTCTCACCAGTGCTGAGCAGGAGGGAAGGATTACCTGTGCCTACTCCAGCAGCCTGGGGAGGCTGTCAGCCATTCTTGTTGCAAAGATGCCCTGCTGATTCAAACTCCACCAGGACTCCCAGGTTCTGCAAAGCCATTGTTCAGCTAGCCGGCCCCAGTTGGTACTACCGCATGAGGCTGCTGGTCCTCCCCAGGGCCAAGACCTTCCATCTCCCTCTGTAAATCTTCATGGAGTTCCTGCCAGTCTATTTCTTTGACCTGTCCATGACCCTTCAAGCACTACCCTGTTCCCCAGTGCACTAAAAACATTGAACTGACCACCAGGTCTTTGCACCCCTGATCATAGCCTTGAATCTGGGAGTTCAGCCAATTTTGCACTCATAATCTATTTGCAGAGCTCATATCACCCCAGTTTGGAGAAAAGTAAACTACGGAACACTGTGTTACAGGTCTACTAAATCCAAGATATGGGACACATGTAACCTTGTTCAACTCAGAAAGCAGTAAGATTCATCAAGTATAATTTGTCCTTTTCATATCCATGTTGGCTGCTCCCACCAACCCCTTTCTTGCCTTTCATGTGTTTGGAAACTGTTTCTATAATGACCTGTAGTTCCCTGTATACTTTTTCTAGTCCATTTTAAAAACTGATGTGACACTGTGTTTTCCCAGTCCTGCAAAGCTTCCCTCAAGTGCCATGAACTTTGAAAGATAAGAGAAAGCAGCCTCACAATATCTGCCAACCCTTGGATGCATTCCAACTGGTCCCACAAACTAGTGAATGTCCAAGCTGTTAAGTGTTCCCTGTCCACATCTCCTCAGGTACAGTCTCACTCTCAAAGACCCTGGAAGGTTTGGGGATAAGTCCATATCTCTGAAAACTGAAGCAAAGAAGGCATAATGCACATTCCTTTGAAACTGACTAAACAGTGGCCCTACACTCTCCTTAGCCTCCCTCTTGTTGCCAGTGTATCAACAGAGGAAAGTTTTCCTCTTGTGCTCCAGGTCCTTTTCTAGCTTGAATTCCAGATGAGCTTTGGCTTTCCTAACTCCATCCCTATTACGAGTAGGAAATGTCTCCATATCCTTCAGAGTGGCCTCTCCCAGCTTCTGTCTCTGTGAACTCTTCTAGTGCACAGGCTCTGTTCATCCATAATGCCATTCTGCCATGCCTCTAACTCTCTGCAAGGCAACAGTCCATCCCTGTGCTCCAAGAAGCTGTCCTTGATCAAGTAACTCTCTTGAACCCCTTTGCCCTTAATGGTACCTGCCAATGGGATCCTGCAAAGCAAGTCTCTGAAGAGGTCAAAATCTGCTCTTCAAAATTCAGGTCTGTAATTCTGCTATTAGCCCTGGGGACTCTTCTCAGGATCTCAAACTAAAGGCTCATGATTGTGTCAGCTGGCGCTGTCCTTCGCCATACCCAAACAACTCTTCCTTGTTTGTGAAGGTAGCATCTCTTGAGTCTCTGAGTGTGAGGCTTTCACCAACTGCATAAAGAGGCCTTCATCTGTTTCCTGTTCTTGATAGACTGTAGCAGACACTCACAGCAAAATCACCTGTGCTGATTTATTCTCTGATCCTCACCCATAAGCTACGTACACTATTTTGCAGCTTTGCCTCTTTCACACTCCTTAATCAAAATCTTCATATAAATTCCACATGAATATTACATGAATATAATTTTATATAAATATAAATTATATATGCAAAATAAATTGTGTACCTTGTGAGTAACATGAATTTTATACAAAGTAAATAAATTTACATAGTAATTTTAAGGAGGTTTTTTCATATTAGGTCAGCTGGTTGGATTGCAAAATTCATTTAGTCTACAGGAAATCATCAGACTTTTTATCTAAGAAGTCTGTAGTACACTTTTACCCATGTTTTCTTAAAGCCATTGTACAAACACCTGTGTTGAATAGGCTGTATTTGCTTGATAAAGCAGTTGCTCTCATGCGGTTACCTGCCCCCAGGTGACCAAAATTTTTCACTTGGTGGTAACCTCCTCCTCTTCTTTATTATACACATAATGAATTCCAGTGGAGAATGTTTTCCAACAATGTGCAATCAACATACTCAAAAGTACATACCTGTCTGAATCCTCCAAAGAAGCTGCTTACACTGTTCTTCACATTTGGGGAAAGCACTTACACACAAATGTGAATATCCATTGTTTTACTCATAAGATGAACAGACTCTCTGGGTTTCAGACAAGACCCAATACAAAGGCACTAGCAGGACCATGCAATGAAAACCTTGGGGCTGACAGGGTGGAAATTAAGATTATATTTATCACAAAATTCAAAACAAAAACTGCTGTTTACAGCTTGCAGGTGGCATGACCTAACAACTCCCTGTGTCTGCCTCTCGCTTTTATGCCACTCATCCTTTCACCTCCTTCATCCCCTTGTGCTGCTGGCTGTGATGCTTGTCAGACTTGAGTCAAGTCAATTCACTAAGCCAGATGAACCCAGAAAAACAACATTTTCTCAGGAATAATGAGCTGTATCAGAGCTCTCTGTGAGCTCTGATGAGTAAAGCTAGCTAAGGAAGCTAACTGAAACATGAAGGCAAAGGGAGGAGAGGGAGTAAAGATGAGCAGAATAATCCCTTTACCCAACAGTAAGGTATTAGGCTGGCTCCCTGTGACCTGTGAAGCTGCAACCCAATTGGAAACTTACACTGCCTTAATATCTACCTGCAACGGCAGTCTAATTAGAAAGCAGAGCTCTTACTGCCAGTCTGGAGGAAAGTGATAAGAGACCACCTACAAAGCCTGGAGCCATGCTCCCATGCACTGTAACCAACAAGACACAGGAAGCCATCTCAACTGCTAGTACAAGGGATACTTGCTAATGTCACTACAAATGTCACTCAGCTGCATATTTTCTTTATTTCTTTCAAGAAAGTCCACAACTTGGGAGACTTTAAAGCCAGCCGAAAGCCTGGCATACACAGTGGAGAAGCTGACAGAAGGTAAAGGCTATGTTAGCAGATGTCAGCTATACCAGAGGAAAAATTAATGACAACAGCTTCTTCTGTTTGTATGCCATGTGCTTACTGATCTCTCATTCATGGGAATAAGTTAAGAGAAAAATGCTTAGTTTCAAACTGTTTGTTGACTTTCTCTAAAAGAGTACACATTTATACAAGGCTAGGTTTTTGAAGTTAAAAATAGTTTGATCCCAAACAGAGTAAATAGCTGTCAAATCCTCAGAGATTTTTTCTTTAAAAAGACAAAAGAACACAAGGAAGTTTGGCAGTTTTGCTAACTCAGCAACAGGTGGAGAGCTGGGTCATCTCTCCCACCTCAGAAACACCAGATTAACTGGAGTACCTCAGGATAGTCCAGCACTGTACATTGTAACTGTACCTCTAAGTTACACATTATTATTCTTTTTTTTTCCTGAAGTTTTGATTATACTGCAGAATAGACTGGGAGCTTTAAAAGCTATTTTCCTGAAACAGATAAGAATCAAATGCTTATTTTCTTCAAGAAATATGAAGCAAAATCCTCACGAAAACAAACAAAAAATTCCACCCTTGAGCTTTTATTAGGTCAGACAATTAATTATAGCGCTCTGGACTAGAAGAGTCTGGATAGAAGTAGGGTTCTGATAGAAGAAAGGTGTTTTTCCAAGTCTGCTGAGGTGATGGGGGGTTTAAAGGGGATGGAGAAAGTAAGCTTTTTTCCTCTACAAGATAGACAGTATGTAAAATGCCAAACAAATTAAAAATGTATGATCTAATTCAAGTTTTCCTGCTTGCTAATTTTGACTACAGTTTAAATCTAATTAAAGTCCACTCCCCTTTGAACAGAAGCAACAGGTTGTGGAATGAAATACTGTATTGCATTTTTAAAATAATATTTTTCTAGTGGGCCATGTCCTTAATGGATTTAATTTCTTAGTAATACTCTAAAATTTACTCTAAAACATACTTAAACAAGGTTACTCTTTCAAGCCCAGAGGAGATGAGACAAAAAATAAAAAGACCTCTTTGAATGTCACTCTGTGTGTGGAAGCAACGTTACACATGCTAATGATTAAACAAGATTCAGAAATAAACAGAAACATCACAAACAAGGCAAAGCAAAGCAACACAACTGAATCTGTTCCTGTACCTGACACACACCTGCTCCTTCCCTAATAAGCACCACCCCAGCAATTGCCTCCTCACAGCCTACATGCTCAGGAATGAGATTTGTGTACCCCTATAAGACAGATTTGCCTTTTCAAAGTGCTTCTATGTAGCAATGTGGGACAGGGAAAAAAATAATCCCAGCAGAGACGTTCTGGTGTGGGGGAGAGTGACAGAGAAGAAAATAAAAAAGGAAGGAAAAAAAAAGGAAAAAGAGATGAAACAAACCTTACGAACTGGCTCAAAAAAACAAATTGAACAAGTATCTATGGTTAGTAATGAAAGAAATTATATATTTTGCAGTTTTCTGATAGCAATTATTTCATTTTCTCACCACAAACTAAGAAAAGTTTGAATCTTCTCAATTAATTCAAAATCTGTTCTATAAAATAATAATTTTATTAATACCGCAGTTGTCATCACTATTAACAAACATCAATGACTGCTGCATCAGCATGGACCTGCAGCAAAAGCACAAGGGGACAGAAATTACATGCTGAGCAGTAAAAGGGTTGGAGCTCAGAAATCAATATGTAAGCAGACAGGAAAATTTTAGGCACTTTACATGGAACACATTAGAGAAAGCATCGCTTCCCTTTGGGGTTTTCTGCTATTATTTGGCTTACTGAATTTTATCTCATCTTACTTAATGGTTTCTGTTTTTATAGGCATAGCTTCTTCTTTGGTAGCAGTTGCCACTATTCAGGTTATAGATTTGTAAGTAATTCAGATATTAATTAACTGTACTAAATTGGGAATGCTCTTATTCTGCAGTGAATTTGAAGTATCTCATAGCTTCCCTTCCATGAAGGGGGGCTTCATATCTGCTGTGACCAAAATCAGAAGTTACCCCAGAGAAGGAGAGGTACCCATGCACAAAAGGTTACCACAGCACCCTAGCCACAGGAATACATGGCATTTCTTTCTGAAGTGTACTGATTCAGAAGTAATAATCTGCATTAGCAACCACTGTACATTAGTCATTCTGTTACAGGGCTTTTTCCATCTTGTCTGAACACCAGTCTTTTTCATATATCACAGTATTTTTCCTTCACTCTCCTCCCCAAATAGTTCCTAGGTGTTGTTTTTATTTATCCTCTTCCAAATAGTAAAATTACTTTACTTTTTCCCCCTAATTCTAATCTGGCTTGTCCTCCATCTCCCCATGTCAAGATGTGGTTACATTACTGCTAAAAATTGCACACAGGTGAGTGGGAACAGAAAGCAGACCAATGAGATTTCCAGTCAGGGCAATCTACAGAAATGTTAAAGCTAAAGGATAGGGGCAGACATAGACAGGGAAGGATGCCACCTACGCTTACAGCAAACTGAAGCAGCCATGAAAACATAAAATAACTTCATATCCATTAGTTGTCTGCTTTTTACCTTTTCTGTGAGAGAGTCCAGCCAAAGAGTGCCAAACAGAGGGTTCAAGGTTACCAGAAGTGCCGGCCCTCTGCCTTCCTCTGTAAGCAGAAGCACACAAACTCTGCCCATGCTCTGAGCCAAATGAAGCCATGTGAGAAGCAGCAGTACTTTAACTAGGGTCTGACACTCCACTGGCTCTGAAAATTTGAAGGCAAGGCAACTGCTATCTTAAGGAGTAAAAAATAAATACATATACACACACACAAGCTGGCTGAGAGTGAAAATGATGGTAGGACAATGGCACAACAGGCAGACACAGTACTCAAAAGCAGGGCTGGCTTGCTCCTCTCCATGCAGGTAAGCCATACAAAAACCATACAAGCACTACTCCTTGCTGTGCTTTGGACTTCTAGCCTTGCACACTTTGAATGCCTCTAAATGCCTCAAATAATCTGTAACACCTTCCAGACTACCAAGGTGCTATTCAACCATGTTTTCCCTTCAATTCTGAAAGGCCAGCACAGCACCATTTTGCTTTTTGTTCACCATTTACAATGCTACCCAAACAGCAGTTCCAGGTAATAATGCCTTTTACTGTCATTCACAATTCCCGAAGCAGCAGCTGAGTTTTTACAATCAATGAAATGCTTCCACTTACAGCCCAGGCTTCTGACCAAGAGTGGCAAGAGTTGACCAGAACTGGTCATTTCTCCCTGCTCACGCTGCTGATCAATACCATTTGAGCTCCTTGGGATACAGATTCCAGAAGCTAGAAAGCTGCACCACTCAACAGAAGGCTGTCACATGCAGGACAACTGCTACGACTGCTCTGATGGCACCAGGATGGCAAAGGTGGATTTGTCCAAGATTGACCTACTACTTTGAAACTCTATAACAAACAGAATTCTCCCCTTGGTTTAATTTAGTAGTCCTGATTCAGAACAACTTCCTAATATACTTGAAATATTGAACTAGGAAAAAGAATAACAAGGAAAAAGCAGGAGCAGTCTCAAAAGGCTGCATTTTATATGCTGGATGGAAGAGGTAAGGCTGAACAAAATAATACTATTCTCTTCAGCCTTAGAAGAGGAAAAGAAAAAGCAAAACCAACTAAATCAGCGTAGATAAGCTGGTATAGAAGCTGGCCTTAATGGTGAAGTAATTTTGTGTAAATTCAGCAAGAAATCTGTGCCAATGAATGAAAACCCAACCCATTTGTTACTCATATGCCAAAGTTATTATTACTACTACAAAAAAAATTACTTTTACTAAACTCATGCCTAATTTTTTTATTGAAAAAATGGCTTATCTAAATGTACAAAACCACTGATACACTATGCAATATCTATAAATCCTTCCCTGTGGCCCTCGACTGTCCACTTTATACCAAGTGTATCTGAGAACAACAGGGAACCCTTGGAATTGGTCAATAGATTGATAGTGCACTGTACTGAATGAGCCAAATAAGATCAGGATATTTACACTTGTTCTTTAGGCAGACATTAATTGCACTGGACTAACAAGGTAGGTTTCTTTATGCTAAAGATGCAACTAACAAATAATAGAGACAAAAAAGCAAGCACAAAGCTTACTAAAAAGGAAGGCAGGAAAATACATTTTTCTGATCAAAGAAGTACTTCAAATAAATTCAGCTCCACAGTGCATTGACAAGTTAAACAGGAAATAAATATCAGTCAACTTTTGGGGTGAAGGAGAATATGAAGACTTAAGCATTCAAGGAAAAAGAATAAAGCCACCTTAAATAAAACATATCTATCCTATCACATAAAGAAATGTAAAAGGGAGAAAGACGATCAGAATTTCTTACAGCCCCAAACACAGACCCAAGATTTTGCAATTTATTTCATGATGTAATGACCCAGATAAGGTTTCAATTATCAAATTTTAAAACCATTACATTCCTGAATTGCATTTGCCAATCTATCAAATCTAACAAATTCCCTTGCTCACAGTTTCTCTGGTCTTTACACCAACAATGCAAGTCATAGAGCAGCAAAGTATTCAAAATTTATTTCTCAGCTGCTTAATGGACTAGTAAACTTTGTTCACCTGTCTATTAAAACAAGAGATCCAGAAAGAGACCATCTTTGAACTTCACCCTTCTGTAGCACAAAACAGCAAGCTGCCACATCATGTGTGGTGCAGCATCACTGTGGAAGAGCTCAGTAACCCAGGACATGGTGAGAGTTCTGCTGCTGAGCTCTCAATCCTTTCCATGCCTCAAGAAATATACCTTTTTTCCCTAGACACTGCTTCATGGTTAGCTTTCATCTGACTATACCCTTACATATCCAGATAATTTAAATTTATTCATGAGTAGGTGAATTCATTTTTACAGGAGAAAAATTCAGGTTTAAGTGAAGTAAAAGGCCAGAAGTCTCATCTATATGACATTTATATTACAGCTCTCCTTCCTGAGCTACATCCATATGAAATCTATATTAAAACACAAATTTCATGACCTTTTGTCTCCCCTCTCTCAGTTATACATTTCATAAACACTTACATTGGTCCTGTGCTGAAATTCATTTTGGGTCATGCAGGTGACACAAAAGTTATTTCCTTTCTGTAGAAGGCAGAACATAAATAGAGCACAACTGACCTTTCAGATCACAACAAATATTCAACACTGTTTGTACAGGAACATTTAAGTTTCATACAAATCTAAGGATGTAGTTTTCATATTTCTTTGAGGCGCCCTAGAGGTTTACACAACCCCTGTACCCACTCAAGCCACAAGCTAACATGGTCCTCATCAGCTGTATGAGCACAGCAAATCTTTTTACAGATGCACAATGAACTAACTGGGTTAACAAAATGACCTATGCTGCATAGTTTCTTTTTTATATTCCCAATCTATACAAATACACAACCACATGCATATCAAAACAACCACCTGGAGAAGGCAGAAACATGAGAATGCCTCTGGGTGTGACAGAATGTGGTAATGAGCAGTCAGACATTCCACCTAAAAACCTTAAAAAAGAAATTACCATGAAAGTACAGCCTCAGATTTTTTATCAACACATTTCCTCCCATCTCCAATACCTTTCACTAGATACATTCTCCATTCTGAAACAGCTGTGTAGGCTTCCCCCATTATACCAGCCTAAATCAGAATAAGTAATGTTTTACTTTTCAGGATTGTTTTGTTTCTTTTCCTTTTTTCAGAGTAGTGAATTGAGCTTTATTCTTCAATGGGTCAGCAAAAAAATGTTTCATACAATCTCTGTAAAGTGAAAAAAATATTTCTGCAATACTTTTCATTGTAACAAATAAAGTTGGCATTTAAAAAACTCTATAATACTAAGGAACACCTTTAAAGATTTTATCTATTTTTCTTTAGTCATGCTAGATGGCAAGTGCAAATAAGACTTCCCCCACTGCGGTTAATTTAGTTTTCTCAGATTTCTATAAAACCAATTTTTAAAAATTAGCACACATCTAATCCAGGCACATTATCCATCTGAGAGATCAGAAATAAGATGTCCATCTCAGCACATCAGTATTGTTCACTTTAACTTAGACATACTTCAAAATGCATTTGCAACCAGGAGGGTAATAGCCCTCACATTAAAAAAGCCCTTCATTAAGTGGCTCCCATCACACAGCCCATTACAAGCTCTCATGCCCTGGCCTTGCATAGCCTCAGAGTAATGTTGCTTTTAACATGCAAAGCAAACAGGGTAAATAAACTATCTTCTCTATCTAGGGGTGAAACCATCAATAAATGTATTATTAATATAGATAAAATCCCCCTTTGCACATCTCCAGTGGTATAAGAAAGCACTGTTATTTACTCTGTCTTCTGCAAAATTAAGTTATTCACAGACAATGAATAATCCCCTAAAATAACTGGAAAATATCCATAGACAAAATTGGATTTCAGCTTAAGAGCATTCTCCAATTTGTATCTTGTATAGCATAATGTATAAAAATAACACACATGAAAATATAATACATGCTCTAAAGGGTTTGTTTGAACATCTAGAAGATGTCTTTCTTTAGACAGACCAAGACCACGAGGTAAGTATTTGGACTCCATTTTTTGTCACCATGTCTACAAAAAATACAATACTTGTTTACCAGCCCTGCCTCCCACAAAACGCAGAAGTTGAGTGTAGACTTGCAGAACCATTTGCACATATGGAACATTTCAGTAGTCTTGGACTCTTTGACCTAGAATGATGGTCCAGAGAAAAGTCTGTATTTTATTTAAGAGGTATTTATAAAAACTTGAATGGGTGGGAGGAGACCATTAGTACTCAGCTTTGCACACTTCCTGTACATAAGACGGGAAGTAGCCCATAGCAGATACTAAAATCCTTCAAGGAGCCCACATACAGTAAGACAAGGCTGGGCTAATCCATAGACTTCTTGAGAATATTACTAATAAATTCTGTTTCTAGCTGAGAACACTCCTAAATGCCAAACAGCTGCTAAGTAGGAGAGCAGTCAGGACAGGGATCAGCACTTTTTTGTCACAACTTCTTGCCTAGGCAACTGCTAATGGCTACACTCAAAATCAGCAGATCTTTAGCTTCATCTAGCACAGTTGCTTTCATGTGCTTTCAGAAAGCTAATATTGGAAAACAGGTGTTTTCCCAGGACTTAACAAGTAATCCAAAGATTTTATCATGTACGCTGTAGTTCGGACAATTTAAAAGTTGGTGTTTAAAGCTGTACTCAAGCACTTGATTTAGGTGTTAATTCATTTTGAAATTAACCATTATGTATTGCATTTATTTTTCCCATAACCCAAGATGAGTGGTTTTTGTGTCTGCTCACAGCTTGAGAAATACAATGTAGGTCAGTCAAAAAAAAGCAAACCTGAAGTTGCATTAATTACTCAGAGGTAATTACATTTGCTTTACCAATAGCATTTACTATTGCTGCACTGGTACAATGATTTCCAATAGGAGAAGTTTTCATATTTTTATAGCACTCCGAAGCACGTGCCATTAAATCTGAAATTTCCCATGATTCATCATCACTCTCCAAAGCACAACATTGATTTAAACCACCACTCCCATTGAATCAAATGTAAAACATTGTCACTTGTCAATTTAGCACTTGCCATAACATTAGCAATTGTCAGTTTTTCCCTTTTACTATTTTTTACATGTCCTATTCTCTCTTGCACTCTTTATTTCAGGGAGTTGTGTTGTTTGTTTTTTGTTTGTTTTTTTTTTTAATAAGTCTTTCTGAAGGCACAGCTGAAGACTGAAAATTGTCATTTGAAAATTGAGTATAATCCTCCATATGGGCAATGATTCTCTGTGAATGTGCTGAAGTTAGAGCCCTGAAAGCTGCATACTCCCTGTAAAGGTATTATCTTCTTTTCACAGTAGTAAAATAGCGCTACTCCAGAGTCAAATCTATACCTGGACCCCACATTTTATTGTATTCCAAAGACGTAAAAGACAAGGTCTCCAAACACTACAAAAATGTGCTCATGTAGAGAAGGTATCAATCTGAGGTTTGTGCCTAGCTGAAGGATTACAGAGTCCAAGAAGAAAAGATGGAAAGAAAACAGCCCGTACTCTAGGACTTCAGTTCATTTGCTGCTTAGTTTTTCTGGATACTCCTTCCCTTCTTTGCTCTCTGTCACTGACAGAACAGGAAAAAGTGGTCCCTAAGAGATTCCTAGTTTCTTTTTCAGAGTGAAAACTGCAGTAGTTTAATTTGATCTATACTTTCATTAAGACATTCTACTTGGGTAATTTCTTCATGAGCAGTAGAATGCTTTCATACCTACAGATTCAACAGTAATCAGGGTCAAAAACCCTGTACAGCAGATAACTGCACACAGTTATTTCTCTTCTGCTTTTGCCTGAACCTCTTGTTGTTCCATTTCCTGCAGATCCACCAGAAGAATTTGGCACTCATCCTAGAACCATGTTACCTTTTTAGAATTAATTTAAAATCATGCTATTTCAAACACAAATGAACTTGAATATTTAGGTATGGCATGCATCTTCAGAATCCAAGACTGAAATTCTTGAGGGGAAGCTTATCAGATCAGAACAGATTTGAGGCTTAGTTTTAGTCCACATCTCAGTCACCAAACATCAAGCTTAATACAAGAAGCCTAACATTCTAACCAAGGGAAGAAAAAAAATATTAACCAGAGCTTCTTCTGTATCTGTATTATTCTGTGTCTCTGAAAAATTCCTTTATGCTGATAGATTCTATTGAGCAGCTACAATTTTGCTTACAGATGCAAAAAAAGAGAGCTTCCTCTGAAAGAATCCATGTGCTGCACTTGAAGAAAAATGAGTCTATAGCAGAACTGAATAGAAACCACATGCTAGAGAGCACTGTGTCATTTAACTCCGAAAAATGCCTAAGGATAACAGGTATGTTATTTGGGATAAGCAAGAAGCTATCTTGTCATTTAGATTCATTCAAAATACAGTTCTTCAGATTGCTCTTCTTCCTATACAACATGTGCCAAAGATCTGAGAATACCAAAATTTTCCCAAAATGGTGTTTCCATCACAATTAAAATAACTCTACCCTTTACAAAAAACATGTACATTCTGAAAAATACAAACTGAATAGTAAGTTATTTTGGCCTTACCAGAGGAGATATTGCTTTGAACTTCTTTAATATAAAACCATCACAAATGTTGAGGTTTTAGGGTGTAAATTTATTTTTCCTTATGCAAAACTGAAGTACCAAGAAGTCCATTAAGTAAAGTGCAGGTCTTGCTTAATTAACCTATTTTGCAAGCTATTGGGCATGGTAACACACCTGCTCACATCTGTGACTCCAAAGCTGGGGAACCCAACTAAGCAGCAGTTAAGGAGTAAAATTATATAGATCAACCACCATTAATAATTCACAACAGTATACAAAAAGCAGGAGAAGGAATGGTGCAGAGGTGAGGTTACTTCTGTGTGACAACATTTCCCACTCCTTCTCCACACACACCTCACTTCACAAAACCTTTTAGATACAAATAAAATAGCCATGACCTTTCTTCCTCCTCTGCATGATTAATTACTTAATGTATTATTAATTGGAAAATGTAGCTGAATTTCAAATGCTTTCATTCTCTCAGCATATCATGCTGTCTGGGAAGCACCGATTAAGCTGTTCATCAAAGGTGAGCAGGCAAGGTCATGTAGGCTGTGCCTCTTCAGTTATTCATTACCTGTCCTAAATAGTAATTAACAACAGCAATATTTCCATAAATCAAAGCTTTTCTGATTACCTTCAGATGGTAGGAGGTGGGGGGGGAGGGGAAAGAAGGAATCAGTGTATGGGGTTTTTGCGTGTATCCCTTTTTTCACCATTTCTTCTAGTGCCTACCTGAATAATTGAATCGATACCTCGGCTGTCATATAAAACACAGAATTTGATTTCAAGTCAGCAGGAATTCTACACTGAATAAAGAGGAAATTACGGCTTTTTTTCTCCCTTCCCTATGCCTCACCCCAGCTTTAAAGGGGCATTTGGTCTAAGAAGGCTTCTCAATCACCAAGATTGTTATGTCTACTATTTTTGTTCCTTTTTATTACCTCCACTATCAAGGTTAAGGTAAAGTGGGGATCTCAGACCATGGCCTTGAAGCCATATTCAGTGGGGCTCCGAGTTTATAAGGAAACTTATCCTTCAGTGTCTGTGAGGTTTCTCACCTTGAGGCATTTCAGGTGGCAAATAGTGAGGCTCTTGAGCACTGACATGCACCCAGTCGAAATCATCGTAGAGGTCTTGGTGGTAGTCACAGGGCCCAGGACCATCATCAAACGTGCATCCTCCTAGAGAAGAAACTTGTTATTAGTTTATTTAAAAACAGATCTTCTGAGAGTCAAGTAAAGGTGTGTCTCTGGACCCCAACACAACTGCAGTGCCCACACAGCCTTGTACCACAGTTCACAGGTTTGCATTTGCAAAGCTAAAACCCACAAAAAACTTATCACCCATCAATGTTCCCCTCTCTGTGGTAAAAACATCACTACTCCACACAACCAATTTCCAGAGCACCTTCTGTCAGAGCATATCTTAGCCTGAAATCACCAATTCAAGTGAAAGCTATGTCAGAGTCTGCATGAAAAAAGCAACATGCTATCTAGACCACAGGGGAAACTGAAAATAATAGACCAAGTTCAAAGACCAAAGATGAAAATCAAAAACTCTGATGCATCGAAAGCATAAGCAGTCCAAAAACTGACAACAAGGATAAATACTGTGCCCAAAACAGACAGAAAAAATAATTAAAATTACATAGAAAATAGATAATTGCTGCAGAACAAATTGGGTAGTCTTGATTTACTAAATCAGCCTTGCATAACATAACAAGGCATTTCTTCAGGGTCACACAAACAACAGATAAGAAAACCTTACAAGAAAAGTTGCTAGAAGTGACAGAGAGAAAGAAGAATGGAAGGAATGTAAATGATGTGAGGAAAAAAAGAAAGACAGAATTCCCATGTAGCACAGTAATGTCTGCCTTGTCTCATTCAATAAGTTTTTTATTCCATTCTTAACTCAAGGCCATTAAGTAGGCTAGGAAAAGAGAGAAGAAAGCATGACAATCACAGAAAAAAGATCAAGGTTTGAGAAGGAAGAAACAAAGGAATCAAAAGAGCCTGGTCAAAGAAAAAGTAGACTGTAAAGGCAAGAAAATACAGATGTCATGCATACAATTCTGCAGCAGCTGTAATCTCTATGTCAGCTCTGGAGCACACAGCTCCAGAGTTTGCTCCTCCTATTCAAAAACAAAAGGCAATAGCAGGAGTGCATTTATCAATATTTAGGTGGTATTTTTTAATCCAGAAAAGTTATATAAGAACCCAAGAATTAGACTACAGACAATTTTTGAAAGTCAGGGAGACATTTCTTGCATCCTCTTCTCCCTATCCTCAGTAATTCTGGCACATCAATCCGAACAACAATGCTCATCGCAACAAAAGTTCCTTTTTTGCTAAGACACTTCTAGAATAATAGGGGTATTTGTATTGACTTTGTTGTCTGTCTTTTAAAATAGGATATATGGGACAAATACTGTGAGAACAAACAAAAACCCCTTATTACAACAGATTCCAGTGTTGCCCTATGATGAGTCACACCACAGCACAAACAGCCTGCCAGGGTCTCACCAGCTCACACTCAGGAGGTGAATTGGCTGGAGGTGGAAAAAGGGAGATTGAGGACCATCAAGAGCTACAACTCTTACCCTCTGTACAAGACATATACAGTGTGGAACTCAGAAAGGCCAGAGAAAAAGGAGAGGAAGAATGTATGTCACCAAATTGAGAATGAAATTGTTTTTACCCCACCCAAAACAGCATATTCAAGTATCACATAGCAGACAGAGAGTTTGCTCAAACAGAGTTCATATCTAGGGAAGAGAAAGTTCCTTTTAATAAATTCCATAAGTAAATCTATACTGTGTCCCACACCAAGAGATCGTGTTGCATCTTCAGTTAGGGATAACTCAAATAGTTCCCACAAATCTGCAAAAGTATTTGTCATTTTGAATGAATGACAAAACCAAATTTTAGATAATCCTACCACCAAAACCCATTGCCAGATAGGTACCAGGCACTCCCAGAATTACCTGTTAACCAATGTTTCAGTTGGCAAGGACAACACCAGGACTGAAAGAAAATTCTTCACTGAATCAAAATTTGTGCTAAATCCTTGTACCGTAAATCCTTAAAACTTCATGTGCATCCCTGTATTAACAACACTTGCTCAAACATCACCCTGTGACAACATAAGCAGAGCATAAACAGCAGCAACAAAAACACCTCAACATTTTATTCCCTGTGCTAAGTTGGTTACTACATCAGTGTCACTGGCAAAGACTGCAAGGCATGAGAGAAATATTTGTGTGTCAGAGAAATATTTACATTTTTCAATGTCTCAACTCCAGTGCCCTCTGTTATCATTGAGACTTTTCTAATTAACATCTATTATGATAAAGCCAAAAAGACATAGAACATAAATCTTGCATTTTGATTTAACTTGCATTACACTTCTATGATCACTCAACAGTAAAAAAATGTACATTTCCTTCAACATTTTACTGAAAAATGAATAGCAGTTTCCCTTAAAGGGAAGTTATCAGTCTGCTGTCCCAGCACCAAAATGACATATGGCTTTGAAGCACATGCCTGCAGGGCACCCATTACCCTTTTTAATGGTTTAAGTGCCCTCGGTATATAAATTTAAACTACCAACGAATCTTTTAGACTCATTGGGAAGATGTCTTCGTACCCACTATTAATTTTAGTTATCAGAGTTCTGATTAGCAATAACAACGCACCAGTTAATACACAACAAGCAATCCCAGCCTCGTGTGCACATCGTGGCTGCACTCACAGTACAAGCAAGCGCACAATTATCATGAGCACATGAGCAAAGTTTATCAGGACAGATTAACAACCCACTACAAAATCAACCCTGTAACCACTTCTTGAACCAATGTCTTCCTCTCATGGAGCACACTGCCACCTTACCTCTTGCCAACATACTGAGACATTGCAAGGCAAGTAAACAACCAGTGCTGTAGTGTGTGATCTACTACAACACAAGACAGGCCAAGCATTTCAAACCCCCTGCAGACTATTTAAGACTCAAAACATGAGCAGATTCAGACCTCTCCTCTGTTTTAACAGTCAATTGCCTGCACGTTATTTCGATAACTCCAGGCAGTAAGAGACAAACCTAGTGCAACATGCTGTGTGGAAAACACAAGGAAAAGAGGTGGTGGGTGGGTGAAACCTGCAGTGATGTATGTTTTTCCCAGCCATTTGTTCCAAACTGTCTACATTTTAAACCAAATCTTACACCACTCAAAAGTAAAACCACATTTGACAAAAGTACACAGTAGATCAGGACTTATTAGCACCCTAATTCAGCTACTGGTCCACTGTCCAAAATAATGCAACAGTATTGCTCAGGAAACATAGTGGATCAGCCTGATGAACATTCACTACCTTACAATGAAGTTCAGCAGCTGAACTCAAGTACCCTTTTATATTTGTTGCCTAACATCTTGACAACAGTCTGCTACCATCCCACAAATGACAAGACAGAAATCTCCTACTAAGCCATTTGTAATTTCCCCCAAACTCAATACAAAATTCTTCACTATCATATACTGTCCCATTACCTATCACCACCACAATCCTTTACCTAGCACGGATGTAGAACTTAATTTTTTTCTTCAATACTACCACACCACTGGAATTTGTCCATATCTACCGATACACACATCCTGCCACAGTGATTTGCTCAACCTCTGGGCTGGAAGCAAAGTGCTGAGATTCAAATGCTTTTGGATCTTGCAGTAGATAAACCCACATTTACCATAGATTTCTATTATCATGCTTCTGAAAAAAATGGCAGCAGTAGCGACCAAGAGTAATACACCAGACTGGCCTGTCCTCAGCAACCTGATAAAGGCCAAAGGACTGGGATGCAAAGCAGTCCGAACACATCTCCTCCTTTCAAACAACACTGCCATCAGGACACGGCCCAGAAGAGCTGGATGGGACGGCATCAACCAGAGCATGAACTGCCACACCTGCAGCAGTGGCAGCAGCCATCAAGTCACTCTCAACAATCAAAGACAAGAAAAAAAAAAAAAGTTGGTAGTCCATCACAAATGAACACCCCACCAACAGCTGGAATAGAAAACTTGGAAGACAGAATTTTAAGTGTCTATTATTATTTTGTCAAACCACTAATTGTATTTTGGATCAATCAAATTTGTTCAGTTGCTTGTGAAGTATTTGGGAAACATTTATATTTCACAGAAACCAAGCAAAACAACAATTCACTGTATCCATTATCGTTTCTCATAAGCTTTGCTAGGTTATCAACTTCAGCTTAAACAGACCGAGAACTCACACACTCCCCTTCAAAGTCCTTCTAAAAGATAAGTGATAAATCATACCAGCCTCAAAAAATTTCCTGCCTACATGTCCATTTTCATTTATGAAAGATAAAGAATCTTAAATGTTCATTACAGAAAGAAAGATTAATATCTCACACTGAACTCTCAGAAAATAAATTAAAGCTCTGCTTAATAACAAGGTCATGAAGATTAACCTAAATTTAATCTCAAAATTAATCATAAAATCCCCCAAATTAACCAAAATTTAATGAAGATTTAATAAAGATCATATAGTCAAGATTTACACATCATCTATTGTGGGGGATTGACCCTGGCTGGACACCATGTGCCCACCAAAGCTGGTCTAGCAATCCCCTCCTCAGGGGAGGGAAAAATATTTTGAATGACCTTTGGGTCACTCACCAATTACCATCGTGGGCAAACCACACTCAATTTATTAGCAATCAAATGCAAGCAGTGTAATGAAAAATAATATCAAATCTTGAAAAGATTTTGTTGCACAGAAAATTTTTCCCGTTAAATCTGTTATCCCAGAGGCACTACCACTGTTTCTGACAGGTTCAGCCAGGGTCTTTCTTGAAGACTGCATTGGCTCTACCAGACACAGGCAGCTCTTCGCAGAAGCCGCCCCTGTAACCCTGCAGCCACCAAAACTTTGCCACACAAACCCGAAATACCTATAAAAAGCTATTTTGAATTACTTATTTATTTATTTGCATTAAAGATAAATTACATATTTTTAAAATTACAGTGATAATTCCTTAGGAGCAACACTTGGTACTGACATTGCCCTGTGATTTTAATTTATCCTACCTCCTCCTATAACCACCCAGAAAAGAAGAGCTAAACAGATTTTTTTCTCCATCAGGTTAAAATATAAATAAGTTTAAGACTAGACGAAGCGCATGTCAATAACTGCCACTGATAAATGGATGCCCATTTGAACTTTACTGTGGACTCCCAACTCACGACAAAAAAGAAAAACTCATCCTGAATTAAATAACAGATCTTTATCTAATAATTCCAAAGTTCCCACTCCACTCCCTAGAGATTATATCACTTCTACTATTTCGAATAGAAACATTCAGTTGCACAACAACAATTAAAGGTACTCATAACATCTATTATGAATAGCATTATAGGAATGGTGCACTGAAGATCTACTGACTTCTAGATAAAAGATACTATTCCCTATTAGCATGTATGCCTGTTTTAATATTAAGATTTTTAGAAGTAATCTTCATTACTTAGTTCTATAACCTATCAACATGGCAAAGGATTTTTTTCAGCCTCAGAATGGCATGTGTAGAAGGACAGTTGAAAGCATACAACTTTGCAGTTTAGTTCTGGGATCTATTTTTGCATCTGAGCACTTCTGGTGTCATGCAAAATGCAAAACACGCTAGCAATATCTTAAAGTTCATGCTCCTCCATTTTAAGGAGCTGGTTGTATGCCTAGAAACTCATCCACTAGGAACAAGCAGATCACCAAAGCAGGAGGGAAAAAAAAACAAACAAGAAACCAAGAGCACAAGAGAAGAGTTGTACTAGAGGTACACAAGAAAGTTCTGTCAGCACAACTTCTCCTGTGAACAAGGCTAAGCTACCAATGGTTTCTTTTGGGACTTCCATGTATAAAGATGTCACATCAGGGATGAAATACTCTTTTCTCATTCAGCTCAAATGACTACTTGGAACAATCTGTTCCTTTTATTCAAGATCATGTTTTTATTTTTCTCCACCACCTACTGTAAAAGCATAATGAAGAGGCCTAAATATATCAAAGTAGATAGCCTCATGATAAGAACCCAGTACAAAATTATGTTGATTGTGATGTCAGGTAAAAGTCCTCTGAATGTTTTTTTTCTTCTCACATTGAGTGGTGAATTCAAAGGTTGAAGATAAAGGTGCTATAGCAGGTGTCTTTTCAGTCATATACACCCAGGTACTTTTCTGCTTTTAAAAATCATCCACCTTCCACATTAATTTACCTGTTTATATTACAGTGCACCTTGAAGCACAGGATGTTCTCATCTTCTAAAGGCACTACATTATTTCTGTTATCAGCATTTTAAAACACCTTGACTGCAGAGTATTCAGACACCTGTTAAGACTATACTAAGAAGTGAAGATAATGCAGTTTGAGAATAAATTTTAATGACTTATGTTAAAATGCTTGTGTTAAGTATTACCTTCTGAAATGTAACACTGAAACAAATTTAATTAACCTATGGCATCTAAAAAGGCAGAAGATCAGAGGCACTATTTAGTGTTAAAAAAAATAACCATAAAAAGACCTGCGCTTAAGGAGAATTACAGAGTCTCCACTGCCAGGAGAAGTCATACTGAATACTAAGAATATTTATATTCTTTAGAGTGCTGTCTTATTTTGCAGTACTAAACTTCGTTACACTAAACAACTGATTTCAGGTAATAGCAATAAAAATCAACTAAACTCAACTACCTGCAAATTTTTTTAAAAAAAATTTCCAGACTTGTTCTTAATATTAGGAAGTTTCTTAGCTTAGGAACTTCAGCATGGAACTCCAAGTCTAAAGAATGTAAACACAAACAGCAAAATAGGAAATATGGCAAATTATTCCTAAATTAAACATTATTATATTTTAGTTGTAGGGGTTTTTTTTTTTTTTTTGGTGTTGTTTTAACAGGCAAATGATTTAAATGTCTCTACAAATATAATTTTTTCTAAACAAGGTAGGGGACAAAACTCTCCTATATCAGTACTTGCTATAAATCACTGTGAAATTAAAACCAATCCCACCCTCCAAAAGTCATTAAGTAGTGTCATAACCAAGGAGAAGAGTAGGGGACAAAAACTGAGCTAAACAGCTCACAATCAGGTCTGATCAATGCATATTCCTTTTAATTTTCTGTCTTCCATGTTCTTTATTAATAAACAGCTAATTTAATAATAGCTAATTTTAGAATGGAACGACAGGAACTGGAAAATTATTAAGTGCAAGTTATGGAGAATGCATGAAGCCTCTGGTGGATGTCCTTTCCTGTACTCTCCAGGGTAAGATATCACTATTAATGCCAGCATTTATCCTAACCTCAGAAATTGGAAGAGCATGAAGATTCACAATGAGGTGTGGTCTACCTGACCATGTCATTTATTAGATTTCTTCTATTAAATAAGCCTCTCTCACTCTCTATACCCAGCCTGGAAAAGGCTTGTACATCTCCAGTTTCAAAAAGCTTCACATTCACTGACAAGAGGAATCTTTTCCATGCTTTACCAGAACTGAACAGGATGGAAAAAGGAAAGAAATGAAGGGGAGAAAAGAGCAGTCTCTATTACACTGTCTTTCAGTTTCCAAACTAAGCAAAACATAATCTAAACAAAAATGTCTTTAAATTTCCTCTTGTTCTCCAGAGAAAAGGAGTTCCTCTGTTCCTTACTGGAGAGGTGACAATAGGTAGCTGTGAAAAGTAAGAATTGCTTAATGTCTTTTTCATTCTTCCTTGACGTTGAAAAAGGCAGGAGAGCAAACAACCCTACATATGCAGATCACTTTATATAGCTGAAGTTGCCGAGACAATTTCCATTTCAGTTCACAAGATATTCCTGAAACCACGAGAAGAATTAACAGTTCCGTGAAATGATGTAGAGATTTTCATTAACATATTAGTAAAAACCTCCACTGACCAACAAAGCTATTTCATATTTCAGCTTATAGGCAGCAAGCTTCAGTATTCCTGAAGCACTCTGAGCAAACTTCTAATTACACTGGTGACAAGAATATACCGTTCGAATATAAAAAATTGGGGTATTGAGGGGTGAAGTCATGTTCTTGAAATTAATAAATATTTTCATATCTTTACCAGTAGTAAAACACCAGCAAACAAGTTCTGTGACCTCAAGAACACAATTGAGAGTTCCAAAAATAAATTATTCGCTTTGATTTTTTTAATGAATATGTGGTCTTACAATGCTGCTTCTGAAAACAGCACCTGCACCAAGACACTGCTGGTGCTTATCTATAGAAAATCTAATGTAGATATCACAGTCACTGGCATTTCTCCTAAACATTCTCACAATATGCTATTAAAAGGCAGTGGATAAGAACAAGATTAAACTCAGGAGGAGTGTTAAATGAAGATAGCCCTACAAACAGTACATTAAATCACAAAATTTTCTACACTGAGTGCTAGGTTATTTTGCAACTTACTCTCCAAGGGGAAAAAAAAAAAAAAAAAAAAAAAAAAAAAAAAAAAAAAAAAAAAAAAAAAAAAAAAAAAAAAAAAAAAAAAA